>VUQG01006607.1:0-20344 GCA_015106755.1 Etia nguti | reverse complement strand
AATGTGTGTGCTTAGAGACTCCAGTGGTGGTGAAGTTGCCATGACTTTCATTAAAGCCGAGGCTGAATGAAATATGGATGTGGAGGGAGTGAATTAGAGTGATGGAATGGGCCAAATATTGCCTTCGTGGTGTCTGTGCAATATTGTCTTGAGGGGATAGATTCCCAGGCCTGAGGAAGGTAAAACCCCCTCTCTAAGTTCAGTGAATTCATCAGCAGGCCAGAGAAGTTTGCCTCCATGCAATGTTGATGACTGTTGTGCTTCAAAGTGTCTCGTTGCAAGAGAGCAGAAACAGAAACAGTGAAAATATCCCTACCCTTTTACCTGTAATGAGGGTTGGACCTTAACGAGCAAACTCGCTTCAATATTACATCTACAAATGTGTTATGTGTCTGATGTTTCAATATCAGTAACATTCAGATAAAAAACATTTTTTTTGTTCTTTTAAATATATAAGTCTGAACAAAAAAGACAGAGTAATTCATAAATTTGACACATTTTTCCTCATTATAATACAAAAAATGGTATAGGACAACTTTAACTTACCCAAGTTAAATATTGCCAGTAGAGAAATAAAAACACTTTTTCCTCTATTAAAACTACAGTGGAGCATGCTGAATATAATATTAAACATTAAATTCAAGTATAAGCTGCATATGTCAGTATCCAGATCAAACACAATCCATCCAACCTGAAAAAAGAGCATGTTTTTGCAAATGCCAAACAGATGGAAGCACAAAAGTACTATTTCAGCACACACTGAATAATTGGCTGTTGACACCAAGTTGTTACACCACACAAGTTGGATCCACTTGGTCCTACCTTGTTGTTATGCAGCATAAACGAAATGCAGCAGAAACAACAATATGAATTCAGTTCATACAGCTTAAAATAATCCCGAATAGGCCTTCGTGTGGAAAACTTTGCAACGTGATATGAGTTCACCTCATGAGTTTATTCAACAGCACCAGCACATGGTTGATTCTCTGAGTCTTTTTTTTTTAAAACCCTAGAATTGAAAATAAATAGGCTCTCCCTGAGATTTATTATGATTACGCCATAATTTGGGTCACACACAAACTTACAGAGTTGCTAAAGGCTTCAACCTTCTGCTGTGGTGTATACATGAGAAAGCTACTCAAGAAAACTTTTGCAGTACCAAAAAGTGTATTCTCATCGCGGTGGTGATGTGGGAAGGCCGTGCTGAAGTGGGAAAAGAAAGCTTAATTGAACAAACTAATGAGTAGTTCTTATTTCCACTGGGGATGTGCCAGTGAGATTGTTTGACAGTTTATCTGTGATAAATAAATTCTTTAGGAGCTAATTAGCTTATAGGGCCTCAGGGGAGGGGGGTGTTGAGTGTCCGTGCGTGTGCGTGAGTGTGTTTCTTTATATTTCCATATCTTCAAGTCGACACTAGTCCTTTTCCTTTCACGCCACCCCCTCACTCATACACACATGCACACACTCCAAACCATTCCCAAACTTAAAAGCATCACTCATAGAGCTACTAAAGAAGCTAAAATTAAATTGACTAATTAAAAAGAAAACAGATAATCTTTTCTTTAAGTGAACTCAATTTGTAAGATAATGCACAGTCATCCTTCTTTCATGATGTTACAATACATCTACAAGAAAGTGCAGCTTTTTGCTTGAGTCAGAAAGTAAATTTTGATCATTTGGAAAATGATTGCCGAGGGTTACACAACAGGATATAGACCACTCTCATGTTTGAACTATAAATATGGTAAATGGTCTGGTATAGAGCTTTTCCACTCTAAATGAGAACACAAAGCAATCAGGATGGGGCTTTCGTGCTAACTGATTAGCTTAGGTGATCACAAAGAAAAAAGAACATAGCTTATAGGACTTTCTGATATTATTTCATGCACACAATGCTAAAGAGTTGGAAGCAATACAACCACTTGCAATGTGCAGCTTTAACTGGCGCGTCTTTGTAAGCAAGTTGGTATGTTCTGCTAGCACTCTGCTACTAACCAAAGCAGGTTGTTGCCAACCGGTTGGGGAATACACATTTTTCCAGAACAACCGGGGGTTGCCGGGGGATCACAGAGCTGTCTGTGGACTTGTGTGATTCGGGCTTTACTAATTGATTTCCTAGTGACGGCCATCAACCATTTACCACGTACAGCAACCACTTGCTAACCGATCAGAGAATACACATTTTTCCCTCACTACGAGTGGCTGGAGTGCTATTCACTTAACTTTACATTGTCACCATGCACAGAGCTAAAATGGTGGCAGAAACATTAAGGCCACATGTCGGGTTGCCAACTTTTTAACTATCAAATAAGGGACACTCTGGCATGCCAGAAGCACAATGCACAGCCAGCTGAGCATAGCGTAAATATGCACTGTATGTTCATATTATTATTTTTTTTTAAATGCAGTAAAATGCTGGTATCCAATTTAATCAATATATCAGCGAAAACAATAAAGAAAAATACAGTAAATGATAGCAGAAATCCCATGGGCATTTCCTTTGAAAAAAGGCAAAAAATATTCAAATAAAATACGGTAAATAGGGGCTTCAATTACCCAGCTTACTATTTCCAAGAAGGTTTTTTGCTGCTGCTAACTGATTCAAGCAGTCCTTTGTCATTTTTGCACAGCCAAACAGAAGGCTTCACATGAAAAGTGAGAGTTGATCAAGATCTGCAGTTCATTTTTGATCAGTTCTGTGCCGCATCTCACCTCGTGGCCAATTGAAAACTCCCGGCTTTAGTTCAATCATTGCTGACAGGTTTAACCCAGGTATGTTTTTTTTCACGTTGTTTGTTGTAGTTGCACAGCCTTTTCTTTTTAGCAGCTTTATCCATACCTGTTTATCTTCTGATTATGCTACGCAGACCACGGCACCTTATTTTTACGAATCACGTGTTACTCCTCACATTTGGTGTGCGTGATGGGCCATCACTGACGGCTGCAGTCAAATCAGATTTCGTAATTGTAAGACACTAAACCAGCTGACTGCTGATTGTAACCTTAAATTAAAAAGTGAGAGCTGCATCGTTCATCTCATTTAAAAGTTGTCCTTTAAAGCTACTTCGTGCAAAGAATGAATTAATATGGACAGCAAGCAATAGCATTAAGTCACATAAATGTTAATCAGTCACTTAATCCCAAATACCTGCTAACTAGTATTTTTTTCTTTCCTTTTTGCTAGTTCACAGCGCTCTGATCGGGACTGCACTTCAGTGGATCATACACATCAGTCACCTTTGCTGAGAATTTCACCTATCACACAAGGACTTCTATTCTATATCTGTGTTTGGTTGTTGGAAGATGTATGCTACAGCCCGTCCTGATAAGGGCATATCTGCAGTGGGACCACATTGAGAAGTCAGAGGTTGGCCCTATCTCATTCTCGGGGCAGAGAGTGCATCTGGGCGTCAGGGTCTGGGTTCCCCATGAAATGCAGAGTCTCTGAGGCAAGAATCAGCCAACACTCACTAGCTGTCTATTGCCTCGTTGAATTCCTTTAGAGTCGCCTTTTTCCCACTACAGTACATATTACATTTATGATGGTATTTGCGGTTGGTAAGTTGGTTTTAAATGCACATAAAATGTACCATGCAATAGTTGCCTTGAAAATGAATGGCGGTAATTTGAGTGCACTACAAGTCATGCCTTGAGAAAATTACTATTACTTCTTACTTGAAGAGTTGTTTTCTAAACTTTCCTCCTACACAAGTTGGATTGTTAAATGTTGTAAGTGTTTTCTTGACTTTATTCAGTAGCGTCCTACGCAGAATTCATTGAAATATGAAAGGTAAGTAAGTATCGCATATGCTGACACACTTTGTAACAGCTTAAGGACCAAAAGTCAAAGTGGATCTTTTAAGTGAAAGCTGAAAGCGGCGTTACCCTTTACATACAGTACATTACCGTGCACAATGATGAATCCTCTAGAAATGTTTTGAACAGCTTCTGAATAGTGAGGTATAAACTGTCTGAGAAAGTTTGTTGAAGACTTCAGGGAAGATAAACGAAATGAAAACTTTTCAGGTATACTGCAAGACATTCTTGGTATTGTCAAGGAATCTTCTTTTGTTAATCCATTAAGCGAAAGATTCCCTATGTGTGCCATGGTCAAACATTCAAGAGGGGGACTATGAATTTCTATGCAATCAGAGTGAGTTGAAGTGAGAATTTGAAGAATAGAAAGTGGAATACAATATGTGCCGGTAGAATAGAAAGAACATGATAATTATGCTAAATTATAAAGTGTTGCTGACATCTGGCACCCCAGAATTTCTTTCAACAAATGAAGAGAAATAAACACAGAACAGTCGTCTGTACTGAAGGAATGTAATCCTCTTGCCTCCCTGTGCTCTTTTCTTTTCTACTGACAATGATAATTACAGTTTTTGTTGGACGGCTTTCAAGGATTTATCTCCTTTTTGTATTAATGGCTTTCTGAAGCTTTTAAATCCCAAAAGTTTAATTTGTTGGTTCTGTGTAGCCATTGTGGGTTTTCAATTTTCCATACTTTTGTTTGAAATACCTTTAAGTTGTGATGTGACATTCTTCTTAATGTTCTGTCATAAAAATATTTCCACAGTTCAGCTGCTCCACTAAATATATAGACACTGTGCTCGATTTTTCATCCAAAATGTGAAGCACATTTTCAGTTTGTCCCGGGGTCACTCTGTTTGTGCAGCTAAATGGGTTCGATTCAATACCTGCTCACACTCAACAAGTCCAAAATACATAGTTTGTAATTGCCTTCCAGCAAAACACATAAAAGTGCTTTCTGAATGGTCACCCCTATCAGCAGGAGGCCATCATTTGTCAATGCCTTCCAAAACCATTTTCTGATCTGACACCATTAATGTTAAGGTTTGACTTAGCAAGATTTAGGTATTAACGCTGAAGAAAAGGAAAGCAAAGAGCGTTCTCTTATGTCGAAATCTGTGCCCACTCAAGCTTATCCTACAGTTTGTGGACTCCAAATTCTGCCTGCAATATCATCCTCTCTTTGCTCCTCTTGGGCCATAGGAATATGGGCACAATAATATTCCTACTGGCAGAAGGATTTTGTCACTTAGCATGAAAAAATACCCCAACATGCAAGCTGGGCTGCCTGCTCTGCAGTAAAACATATTCTAAAATTCCCGTTTGTTGCCACTTCTAACAAGCCATCTAGGTTTAAATCAAAGGAAACTCCCTACCACCAAACACTCGTTAGGGCCGCCTTTTCAAAACGTCCTCCATGTTGCAGTTTGGGGACAATAAGTGACATACCGCAGAGCGTATCCCCCTCATTCAAAGCCTAGCACTTATAATCAAGGCAGGTTTTAATCTGACTGAGCCACCTGTGAGGCTTGTCAGAACTTGAGCCCACGGGGGCAGAGCTGGGCTTCATTACTGTGCTGCTGGTTCTGGCCCAGTCCTCCCCTTGCTTTACCTCTCTGCTTTTCTATTCTACAGCACCTTGCAGGCATAGTACAGAAATGAGAGTCGGCTGCTTGGTCCTCCACATCACTCCATGGCCGCAATTTGTCATTTTTCACACGAGATGAAGCCTTTTATGAAACGAAATGAGTTTCCCTAAAATGAAGCACCACAAAAGCTCCGTGATTAATTTGCTTGTTAGGCTATTGCAGCTGTCACCTGTGGAAGACATCTGGACAGCAGATTGACTAATGCCAGCAGTAGGGCTGAAACATGGCTCTCTCGCTCTCTCTCTCGCTCTCTTTTTCTTTCTCTCTCATAACCTACCCTACAGTCAGCCTTTCAGTGGGCTTTTAAAGGCACTTCTCACTGTTTGATATAGCCCCTTTCTAAGGGGCAATTAATAAGCATTACTTGTGATTGACATGGTAATTAGTTGCATTAATGTGGTCATAAGAGGCTTTGTACAGTGTGAGGGGGTGCAGTGAACTGATGTTAGGACACGAGGAATGAGCACTGCGACCTCACTTAAAAAGTAATTGTCCCTTTGATTACTGCCACTTTTTTGACAGTAATTTTGTCAAAAATTGTCATTGCCAGAGAAAAAAAAAGTCAGATTATCCACTTCCTAATTGCGCAATTCGTTTAAGTAATGCAGTCTATATAAAAACTGGTTTCGGCTGTGATTTGTTGCCATAGTTATAGCACTGCTAAGTCACACTGTGTTGTGCACATCTACTGCAGTAGGTTTGGTGTTGAGGTTACTTGAGGAGATCACACTTTGTTGAACGTGTTTGCTATAATGGGGTAACGAGGAGTAAACAGCTTTATAAACAGTCTTTTGTTTTCAGGGTTTCAAATATTTGACCAAACCTTGAGTAGTTTGTGTTCCCAATGGTCCCAAAGGAAACTCGAACTCCAGCCTCCCACTCGACAGTCAAGCGTGTTTGTGCCATCTCCACCCATATACTGCCTAATGTGCACTTTTTGTTTGTTATTATGAATCCCAGGGACACTCTGCTGTGTTGCGATTGTTTCAAACCATGAAATTAATTGATATCTTTTTCTATGCAAACATGCAAAAATTATAATTTTACAGTGTGAGTCTGTGCTCTGAGGATATTTGTTTCATAAACTTTGGTGAAGGATTCCATATTATCTACATTTTCCTGAAAGCTCTTTGTGATAAGGCTTGTTCTCTTTTTTTTTTTTAGGCTGTTTACCTGTTGTGCTCCTGGCTGATGTTCAGGTAAATGTCACATACAGCTGGCAACATAATCACAGCTGATCCAGTCTTTCACCAATACAGTGGAAAAGCTCATATATGGTTTGCCGTTTCAGGAATGCTTACGTGGTTCATATCTACAATAGGATAGAAGGAAATTGTTGATTACTTACTGTTCAAAAACATCACTGTTACAATAGTAAGAATAAAAGAATGAACAATAAAAAAAACAGAAAATAGAATACGTTTTCAGTAAATCTCTGGACAGATAGGAGGAGCTGCAGATTTGATTATAATTATAACAGTATAAAATGTTTGTCATGAGATTGCATTTAAAGATTGTCCCACATGTCAAATTATCTTTGAATTTGCTACTGCACATTCCATATAATGACAATAAGCATAACTAACATAAAAATACAATTTTAGGTTTCTGAAAGTTTCTCCCTAAACACTGCGTTTGTGTACATTTAGTGTGTAGATAAAAGTCAGGATAAATATAGACATCATAAATGATTTTTGTTTGTTAAAGAACTAAGAAAGAGTGGAAAAAAAACATTACACCCAGTCTAAATGTCACATTTTCTTTCTTCTATGCGAGCTGTTGGAGATCCTAGAACCCACTGCTGAACACAAAATGATGCAATAGCGAGCGCAGGCTTATTTTTTAATTATTGAGGAATTAGAGGGTAGCATTGGTTTATTTTTGTATCCTGCATAATAAGGAAGCATTTATTAGAAACAAGGCTTTGTTGGCGTAACTGCTTTTCAGTAAATTCAAAAACACAATACTCTGAGATTCACAGACCCAGGATTTGATTAGGCTGTTTTGAATGGCATTGGGTGCATATTATGTTATTACTGTGACCAGTTCCTTTCTTCATATAACTGTAAAATTCCAGAGGGAGGGAGGAAGAAGGAGCATAAAGAGGGCCTTGCTACTCTAACAATAAACACTGTAATAGCAACATTACTAAAGGACCTAAGAGAAGGCTGAACACACACAGAGATACACTCAGTTAATATCAAATGCACGCTGTGCATGTGTGTCCTTCGGGCAGTTAGGTAAGATATTTAAAGTACTGTGGATGTGCCTGACTAAAAATATACTACTATTCAGGTTCAGGCCACGGTTGCAGCAATCAGATTGTTCAGTGCTTCACCAACAGAGGTCTGCTGTACAGTGCAAATAAAAACACCTCAACTGATACGTAGAACAAACATATGTGCTACATTTTCATGTTTTTGTTTGTTTAAGGCACTCCTTGATGCCACCTCACAAGAGAGCTAATGACAGCTGCTGTTATTTTTAAGGCAAACTCCAAATGTTTGCAAGGCAATGAGAGTGTCGAAGTTTGTTTTTTTCTTTTGAATCTTTTACAGTTTCTGTTTACTTTCTACCTCTACCTTACATTTATTTGTTTAATTCATTGCTGTTTGTCAAATCAGTAAGCCAGATTTTAGAAGTGTGTAGTGTTTACTGGGAAATGATCAAATTCTTTGTATTTTAAACAGTAAGCATTTGTGCTAAAAAGAACACTTCTGCTGATAGACGTTACTCTTCCAAGCTACGAAGTACAAAGGAAACAAAGCTAATGACTAACTTACAAGAGCAAAGATGCATGTTTTTCCCTATTAGAACGGAACAATGCTCATTTGTAGAGCATAAAACAGCAGCATATAAACATTATCACAGTCATACTGTGTACAGTTATTATATAGTATGGGACTGTGAGAGTGCTCAGTGTGATGATGTGGTTTTTGCAAGCAGATCGGGTTTTTTTCTAATAAAATTTTAATCCTTACATGGTACAGTAAGATGTAAAGGTACTTGTCTACAGGCGCAGCAAAGTGGTGCAGTGATTAGCACTCCTGTCTAATGGCAAGAAAGTCCTGGGTTTGAATCCTGGCTAAGGTCCTTCTGTGTGGCGTTTACATGCTTTCTCCAGGTGTTCAGGTTAGTTTAATTGGTGATTCTAAAAGGACCGTAGACGTGATTGGAAATGGTTGTCTGTCTCTATGTGTTAGATTGGTGACCTGTTCCAGGTTGTGCCCTGCCTGGATAAGCTCCAGCCTCCACGTGACTTTTCTATAGAGTTAAAAATGACAGGTTATCAAATGCTGTTTGATTTACAGTGCCATAAAAAATCTGGCCTCTTCCCGATATCTTTGCTTTTTGCATATTTGTCTCACATGTTTCAGTTTATAAAGCAAATGTTAATATTAGATAAATATAACCCGAGTAGATACAAAAAGCCTTTTTAAAATGATGATTCCATTTATCAAAGGAAAAAGGCTATCCAAACCTACCTGGCCCTATGTGAAAAAGTAATTGCCGCCTAAACCTAATAACTGGTTGTGCCACCGTTGGCAGCAAGAACTGCTGTCAAGGATTTGCAATAACAAGCAATACGTTTTTCACCTCGCTGGGTAGGAATTTTGCCCCTCTCTTCTTTGGATAATTGTTTTAATTTACCAAGATAGAGTTTTTGAGCATAAACGGCTTCTTTAAGGTCATACCAAAGCATCTCTATCAGATTTACGTCCAGACTTTGACTAGTCTACTCCAAAACTTTTGGGTTTTTTTGTTTTTTTTGTTGTTTTTGGCCTTTCAGATGTGGACTTGTGTGTTTTGCTTAATTGTTTTCCTGTATAGCCCAAGTGTGCTTGAGCTTCAGGGCACCAGCTGATGGTTGCTGGAGAGCAGAATTCAAGGTCCAGTCGTGTTCTGCAAGTCCTGAAGCAGCAAAGCAGCCCCAGACACTCACACTATCACCACCATGTTTGACTGTTAGTATGATGTCTTTTTTATGAATTGTTGTTTTATACCAGATGTAACGGGACTCAAACCTTCCAAAAAGTTAAACTTTTGTCTTGTCAGTCCACAGAATATTTCCCAAAAATGTTTTTTGGCAAAAGTGAGACACAACTTTGTGTTCTTTTTGGTCAGCAGTGGTTTTCTCCTTGTAACGCCCCCACTGATGCCATTTTTGCCTAGTATCTTTTATATTGTTGAATCGTGAACTCTGACCTTAAGTAAAGGAAGTGAGGCCTGCAGTTCTTTAGATGTTGTTCTGGGTTCTTGGAACAGTTCACTACTGTTCCAACTTTTCTCCATTTGTGGATAATGGCTCTCACCGTGATTGGCTGGAGTCCCAAAGCCTTAGAAATTGCATTGTAACAATCTCAAGACTGCTCTGATAGATGTAACTTACTTTGTTTCTCATCTGTTTTTGTGTTTCTTTAGATCGTAGCATCATTTTTAAAAATTTCTAGCCTACTTCACTTTGTAAAACAGGTATGGGACAAATGCTTTTTCACAACACTGTAGATCAATTCTTCATTCCAGTGATTGAAGTTGGTGTGGCACCTCTTTTGAGATCAGCCTTTTTTTTCTCTTTTCTCTTTTTTTTTGCTTTTACTAAAACGCGGTATGTTTGTTTGCAGCATTTTAAATTTAAACCAGCATTGTTTTTTTCTTGCACTTGTTAAAGTTGGCTTGCCAAGGCAGAGCTGCTGTATTTCATTTAAGTTTGCTCCTACAGCAGCATAACAGGTACAAGATGAAAAAATGCTCTCGAGTCATAAAATCAGTCTACATCTTACCATGGCAGTCCTCACAAACTCTGGACCACAAGGGGACAGAGGGTCAGTGTTCAGTGTAAATGCACTTAACTCCTTGGCTAAATTTCTGCTCCATTCCTGTAGCTATAGCCTCAAAGTCATTTTGGACACGACTAACAGACTAATCTTGCCCCTCCCAGGCAGTCAGCGAAATGATGCCTCCCTCTAAGACTTCAGATCCCGGCCCGTACTGTCTCTCTGTGCTAATATCTCTGCTCTCATAACGGCACAACCAGAAATACAAACACGGTGTGGCATATTGCCATGACGCCTGTGTCTTTAAGATCAAATGACCAGCCACATAAAAGCATAGCCAGCCAAAACACGCGTGCAAGCGCACACACAGCCACGATGACATAGGCACACTCACACTACACTACAATGGCTGTCGCAGGGCTATTTCAATAATCCCCAGCATGTATGTTTAATGGTGAGGGCCCAACAGGAAATGATCGGCAAATGAAACGAAGCAGCGGGTTATTACGTACCACTCTGGTGTCAGCGCAGGCCTCCTCACCATTAATTTTATTGTAACTCATTTCTGTGGCCAGAGTGGAGCAAGATTTAATGTTTCCATTCCCCACTCCTGTTCTGCATGACAAATTGTTTTAATAAACATATACTGGGTCATAATAAAGTAATAATAATCCTACCAGTCACCTTATATCACTTCAGTTAAATTTTCCCACAAGCCAACACTGGTTACAATGACAATTACATGGTAGCCAATCCTCAGCAAAGCAAACACAATGGGCAGATTTAATATAGTTTGTAAATATGATTAGTGTGCTGTCGCTTTATTGGAGTCTAGTATTTACATTTCTCTTCGGGCCTTTTTACTGTACAGGATCAGTATTAAATATAGCTTTTGCTCTTTTTCCTTCCTGCTCTCGTTCTTCTACCAGAATGCCTCCCCTCGCTCCCCTTCACAACTTAATGAAAAACGTTGTTGACCGTTAATATTCCACGGATCAATCACCATTTTTAATTTTGCGGATAAATGTGCTATTGTGAAACCCTCAAAGAGCTCTCCCATGTGCGCGCGTGTGTGTGTACGTTCAAGCCTGTGTGCTGTTTTTGTGTGTCTCCAGGTTGGTTTCTTAGTGAAAGGGAGAGAATGTGTTCGCGTAATGGCTCATGGTTATTTGCAGGGGCAATTTTATGCTACATTTCAATTATTGCCTAAATTTGTTTTTAGCTCCTGAAGTCATTGCGTCTACCTGCAATTTATTCAAGACACAAATATTTACTCTGCAGAAACAAAATCAGCATGTTTTTGTGTGTGTATGTGTTTTTTTTTTAAATACAGGAGGGTTGCACTAACCTTTTCAACCTGTACAAATAAGAGAAATGAATTCAGGCCATTATGGGCTGCTGACAGACAATTTTGATTGAATTGCCTTTTGGTACTCTAAAGCTTTGTGATACATTAATTCAAACAGTAACTGCTTTTGCATATTAATGTACACTTTGTGGCCAAGGATAGGCCTCCTAGCCTCTGTGCTTCTTTTAAGGGAACTCTTAATGTTACAGTAATATTTATAGGTGCACTTGTAAATCGGTTAATCAGCAAATCCCTTATGCAACTATCCAAAATATTGTGGCAAGGCTTCCCAGGGGAATGGCATTTTAGCAGGAAATTGTTGCCCATTGACCATTAATCAGCACCCACTTAAGTGCTCTGAACAACAAGGATAAACTGTGGTCCACACATGAAACATACAGTAACCAATACAAGTGCTGCTTCTGTAGCTCAAGAAAAAAATAACCAGAATTAAATGTAAAAATTAGTCTAGATTGACACAAGCACAAGAAATTGTTTTGCCTTCCAGAACTTAAGACCCGGCTGTGTTTAGAGACAAAAACAACAAAGTGTATTTCGGGAAAAGTTAGGGGCTGTTTCATAACTTTGTTCAAAGTGGTCACGCTTAATAAAAAGACAACTTTGGCTTCCTGCTGTGCTAGCATGTTGTCAGCCCACCCATTCACCCTGACCTACATAAACCTCACCCCCTTATAATAATGGAAGTGTTATTTCCTCAAATAAAACCAGGAGTCAGTTGAGACCAAGGGGACATGAACAAATAAGGTTAGGGAGAAAACATCCCTCCTTTGCACTGCTATACACTTTGTGTTCATATTTTCTTATACATAAGGGTTTTAAATGACACTCTGGAAGTTTGATTTTTTTTTTCTGATTCTTGTATATTTGCTACCTTTTAATGCTGTCTGGCTGTTGATGCATACATAATGTGTGACATAATTATGGCAGAATACCTGACCACTCTTGGTAGATTGGTAGAGCTCATGTAAATTGGTTGGTTTTGTGTGTAGCCCACACATTTTTAATAGGGTTGAGGTTGAGGCTTTGGGAAAGTCTTTCAGAAGCTAAATGTTAGCCTTTATCCATTTTTAAAATTAGGGATCATTGACATTTTGAAACACCCAGTTTTCCAAATTTCAACTCTCTAGCTGTTGAAGAAGTTGAAGAATTTGTAAATATTCCTCCTTCATCATTATTGCATCCACTTTGTGCAATATACCAGTATCACTGCAACAAAACAGCCTGACAGCATGATGCTACCACCATCATGTGTGCATACTTTTCATCTTGTGCAGATCAGAGAAAATACAAAAAAAGGTCAAATGTGGGCACTCAATTCTTTTTTTTTTTTTAAAAGTTTGCTCTACAATCATTCCACTATGGAGAAAGAAGGTATGTCCATAGGTGCAGTTGCAAGAAGGTTTTCTGTGTCTCCAAGCAAAGTCTCAAGAGTGTGGTGGAGATACCAAGGGATGGGCTATTACATGAAGAAAGCAGGAGAGGACAGAACCGTAGAAAGGCACGAACTGAGCTTAAGGACCAATGTCTTTGTGCAAGGAGGAATGGAACAAAAGCTGCCAGTCTTTTAGTGAGACTTGTGCTCACAGTCCAGCACCATGCAAATCGTGTGAAATTCCCCAGAGAATGCTGGAACTGGCTGGTCCTCCACGGGCATCCCGTTCTCTTCACAGATGAGAAAAGGTTCACATAATTTCAGGGAAGATGACTGCCAACTGCCTGCTCAGTGTTCGTCTTCACTTTATCATATGTTGCTAGGTGTTAATCTTAAAGAGGCATCTGTTGAATTAAATACAACCCCCCTCCCTCCTCCAAACAATTAGTAATGAGTGACTAAACATGTAATTTACATTAAGATATATATATATATATATATATATATATATTACATATCACCAATAAAAGCTGAAAAATAGTGGGTGTTTGCAAAGAGTATGTTTGTGGTGGAAGTCTGCATGTTTGTCCTGTATCAGAGTCGTGCGTATGTCCAAAGAGGTTAGGTTAAGTGGTAACTCTAAATTATTACATATTTAATAATTAAAAATGAGTAATCGATGTATTAATTATAGATTATATTGTGTAACGGCAAAACTAAATGCAGATCACAGGAGACAAATAACTACCGCCCAACAAAACAAAACAAAACAAAACAGGAAATGAGAATGATTTCAAACAGGAATATGCAGAGATGATAATAATAATGTAATAATTAACTGACATATTTACTGGAGTGTTGTTCATATGTATCTATAAAGGCTCAATAAAGTTTCACATTGTGACACAGAAGATGAAAGCTGATGATGATTTAAAGCAATCTAATTTTTGAAGTGAGTCTTGCAGCCTGCTATACAGCATGAACACTTCCTCAGGTATATTTTAGGGTTTTCACTGAAACACCACAGCCATGACAAGTGTAATTGCTGAACATCCTTAAAATGCTTATGGTGAACACTCACCTTTTCACTAACCCTTGACAGCAACAAGTCATATAATGAATCTGCTGAGAGAAAGAAAAACATGTCTGTGTGAGTTCAGGGGACACTGGAATAGATAAATCTGTTTAACTCCAAAGAAGCATGTGTACTGAATGCTAACTGTTGTGTACAGGTAGCTCAAAAGCTAAAGCCACTAAGATCTCCTCAGTCATTAGCTTAGCTAGCAAGCCCACTCTCCTCTTAATATCACGAGAGGGAAGAGTTGGTAGTTAATAGTTGGTAGTTGGTGGTTAATAGTTTAACAATAGTTATCTGATATCTCTGTTAACTATGTGCAATATGACTAGTCATAGAGATTTAGCGCCAAGATGGAGCAATGACAGTTTGTTATATTAGCAAGTGTTGCTACTAAGCTTGAGTTTGGTATCGTTGTGCTTGCAGCAAATTGGGAATGGGCCTCTTTCTTCCTTCAAAATTAGTTGTTTGATGTTTTAGTTTTAGTTCTTGTGTCCACAGTAGTATGAATGTAGTAGTATGAATGAAGTATGAATGGCTTGGTTGTAAAACCTATGGAAATATATTTAAAAGTCCAGAAGTTGTGCTCTCCTTCACATTTTCAAAAGTCCACCAGTGGGTCAGATTGGAGTTTTTGCCAGGCCGAGTCTGACCCCTAGCACTTATGTTTGACATCCCTGATGTAGCGGTAGCCTGACAAATATGTGGATTTTGGAGGAAATTCCTGGTTTTCCTATAGAAAGTTAGCCAAAGTCAGACTGTAGCGCTTTTATATTTGAAACTTATCAAATTACTAATGTGTAACAGCAATGAGCAAAGATTAGCATTGTTTTCCTGACACATTTTGCCATTATGGTCAGACGTTTTTTTTTTTACCAGGGTATTTTAGTTGACGTAATAAAAATAAAAAGTACACCATTTTCATGTTTCTTATTGGATCTGAATGTGTGTGTTCTTGACTCATAAAATAAATACTGCCTTTCAGTGTCACTACTGTCTGGAGTTGTGATGGGCCTGTTGTATGTGGAGGTCTGATCCTCTGTGAAGTCGAGGGCCAGAGTCTGCTTTGAGTTGTATATACGCTTGCCTGTCACAGCTCACAGCAGTGCCACTAATTGTTGTCAAACACCGCTCCAATTTTGCTGGACACCCTCTGCAGTCGATTCAGGAAGGATAAAAAAAAAAGCACACAGTTCAACTCTTTGCCTATCATTCAAATTGGAGTCTTTTCTGGCTGACTCCTGCTGGTAGCCTTTAGTAGCCTCAATTTTCCCTCACACATACCACCGACCCATCCAAAAACCAGAGTGACATGAAAGGGTTCTCTTCCACCACATCCATACCATTGACAGTTGAATGAAATATTTATTTATGAAATCTAAAAACATGTATTCACCCTTGACTCTAGATTCTGGGAACATTGACTTCTGAAGCACCTCACCGCCACCAGAGCCTGGCCCTCCAGTGAGTCAATTATGATGGCTTAAAGGAATGTCTGACTCTCTCTTCAAGTGTCTACTTGGCCCTAATTTTTCATCTCAGACTCTTTTCATCTGATTTTGTGCTGAAAACATGAAAACAGTCAAGGCCAGTTCTTTTTAACCTGCACATAAAACTGAAGTCAAGATTGACATATTGGGATGTTTCATATATTCACTGCAGGGCCCATTCCCCCCTCAGCTTTTCCGAGAATGGCTTATGTTTGTGTCATCTACGGTATAGTGAGGTGATTTTAATCTCATCCGGATGCAAAGTCTACCACACTCTCTCTATAGGTTCTGATTATTTCAGGTCTCAAAAAAGTATTGCCTGGACTCTTTATCCCACAGGTCTGATCCAATTTTTACTAACTGTGATAATATTTGAGTTGGCACAGGAGGTTTGTGCTTTCATTGGTTTTTGCTCTCATCACCAAGACCTTCAAAAGGGATGCACAACCTTTACAAATGAATTCATACTTCTGTAATTGTGTTTCATGCTGCCTGCCCAGCACTGTGTTGCCCTACATTTTACTGCCTCGTTTTTTTTTTCTTTGCAGTTTTTGAAGAAAGGGGAAAAAAGTGTTACTTGTGGAAGCATGATTACCATCAGAAGCTGCTCGTATTTTTTTCATCGGTTTGTCTTGTGGTACACAGTCAGTGTAAATATGCAGAGGCAGGCCACGTTGTTTTGCAGAGTGCAGACTTGAGGGGGCACTTGTCAGAGACTTTATATGTGATTTCAAATTTTGAGATATTGGTTTTCTGACAGAAAATAATGTGGGGTTTGTGAAATCCCTGAAAAATTGTGTGGGTGTTTTCCTACTTGTAATCTCTCAATTTATTCAATAATAAACCATTTGCCCAACTGTTTTGATGTAGTTATTGTCACTGAGTTTGTTGCATTTGGTGACTGACTTGATAAATGCTGGATCTGAGAAACTGGATCAAATCAGATTTAACCATTTGGAGTTTTCATTAACTCATGGGCGAGTTTGCCTCAGGTATTTGAGCGGGTCGTCTACAAATTTGAAGGTCGGTGGATTGATCCCTGACTCCTCCAGTTTGCAAGCTGAAGTAACCTTGGGCAAGATACTAAACTCTAAGTTCAATTTCTTGCATCCAGTATGTATGTGTGTGTAAATGTTAGAAAGCCTGGGCATAGATAAAAGCTCTGTATCCATATATGTGTAGAAAGGCAGTATGGAAGTACCAGTACTTGATTGCTATGAATCTTTAGCATCTTGGTTGACACTGAATTCTGTGTGGAGTAGCAGCTTACAGAGTTTTTTTGTTTTTCCTGTCACTGAAAATTATCAGTTACCATCTGTGCAAGTATTTTAATGACCTACCTGTTGCATTTCTAAGTTAAGTGACCTTTAGTGACTGTCTGAATAATTACATGTGAAACGTCCACTTGCTTCAACAACTTTAGATGGGATGGAACTTGACAACCTAAAAACTAAGCCTGTGGATCTTTATTAATATTTGTTTTGCGTTGTAAAAATGTGTATGGTGTCAAGGGGTCATCAAAGTTGGTAGCCCAGAATGCTATATCCACAGATGTTGATTATCTTGTTAATATTTTTACTTCACTGGGTACAACTCTAGATCCTGTAGCCCCTCTGAAAAAGAAAGCCTCAGATCAGAAGTACTTGACTCCCTGGTATAATTCTCAAACACGTATCTTAAAGCAGATAACTCGTAAGCTGGAGAGGAAATGGCATCTCACTAATGTAGGAACTCATCATTTATCCTGGAAAGCCAGTTTGCTGCTCTATAAAAAAGCCCTCCGTAAAGCTTGAGCATCTTACTATTCATCACTGATTGAAGGAAATAAGAATAACCCTGTAGCCAGGCTGACAAAAAGTCAGAGCTCTGTTGAGCCAACCATTCCTTTAACATTTATTAGTAATGACTTTCCTAATGAATTTCTTTTCAAATAAAATTTTAGCCATTAGAGAAAAAATTGCTCATAATCATCTCATTTAAACCATTGCCTCACTTGACCCAACTGTCTTAGATAATATAGTTAATATAGTTAATATAACTATATAGTTAATATATAGTTATAGGCCTATAACTCCAACTTTCCTTTTATCTCAAAAATTCTTGAAAGAGTAGTTGTAAAACAGCTAACTGATCATCTGCATGTTTTATTTAAATTTCCAGTCAGGTTTCAGAGTCATCACAGTACAGAACCAGTTTTAGTGAAGGTTCACTGATCTTCTTATGTGCTTGTCCTGCTAGACCTCAGTGCAGCATTTGATACTGTTGACCATAACATTTTATTACAGTGATTAGAGGATGCTGTAGGCAGTAAAGCTGCTGCACTGCAGTGGTTTGAATCATATCTATCTAATAGACTCCAATTTGTTCATGTAAATGGAGAGTCCTCTTCACACACTAAGGTTAATTATGGAGTTCCACAGGGTTCAGTGCTAGGACCAATTTTGTTTACATTATACGTGCTTCCTTTAGGCAGTATCATTAGAAGACATTGCATACATTTTCACTGCTATGCAGATGGCACCCAACTTTATCTATCCATGAAGCCAGATAACACAGTTAGTTAAACTGCAGGAATGTCTTAAAGACATAAAGACCTGGATGACCTCAAATTTTCTGCTTCTAAATTTAGATAAAACTGAGGTTATTGTACTCGGCTCTAATAATCTTAGAAATGCGGTTTCTAGCCAGATTCCTACTCTGGATGGCATTAACTCGGCCTCCAGTAACACTGTGAGGAATCTTACAGTCATTTATGACCAGGATATGTACTTCAGTGCACATATTAAACAAATTTGTTGGACTGCTTTCTTCAATTTGCGCAATATCTTTATAAATTAGAAATATCCTGTCTCAGACTGACGCTGAAAAACTAGTTCATGCATTTATTACTTCTAGGCTGGACTACTTCTACTACTATCATCAGGATGTCCTAAAAACTCCCTGAAAAGCCTTCAGTTGATCCAAACGGGTGCAGAAAGAGTACTGACAGTGACTAGACAGTACTCTACAGTACTGGCCAGTACAGGCCAGTACAGGCCATTCACCATTTACCATTTAGACAGAGAGAGCATATTTCTCCTATATTGGCTTCTCTTCACTGGCCCTTTGTTAAATTCAGAATCAAATTCAAAATCCTGCTCCTCAGATACAAGGTCTTGAATAATCAAGCCCCATCTTATCTTAGTGACTTTATAGTACCATATCACCCCATTAGAGCTCTTCGCTCTCAGACTTGGGCTTACTTGTGGTTCCTAGAGTATTTAAAATGGGGGGCAGAGCCTTCAGCTTTCAGGCCCCTCTTCTGTGGAACCAGCTTCCAGTTGGGATTCAGTTTGGATTCGATAAAAGCTAACGTGAGGGTTCCCGATGGTTAGGGACAAATGCAATCGCATGGCAGGATGCTGTAAACGGACCAAACTTCAGTCAGGAGAACAACTGAGATAATCCATCCACAATACGAGGTTAGTCATTAATATACTGCAACAACATGGGAATAGAGCAGCTGCAAGAGAATTCAACATTAATGAATCAATGGTACGGAAGTGGAGGAAGCAAAAAGAATGAGTTGAGTAAAGTTTGACTTATCTGACTGTTTTGTTTTGCTTAATGCGCCTTATAATCCGGTGCGCCTTATGGTCCAAAAAATACGGTAATATTAATTTGCATATCCAATTTGTATCATATTTGCTACATCCTGCATTTTTTGTAATTTATTGCTTAAAAATGTACTGCACAGTTTGTTTCATTTTTGCGGGGGTGAAAAAACAATCCTACTGATGATGTAAAACTCGTGTATCAAATATACATTTGGCTTTAAAGGGTTAAAATAATCATCGCCTCAATATAAGGAATAATACTCATCAGTCATCACTTGCTTCAATATAATGAATAAAAATCATGACACTATTAGACGTGAGAGAAAGAAGCGGAAAAACTTGAGAGACAAATATGTTTACCTCCGAAGGTTCCTGAACATAACGAAGAACAAGGATCCAGGAAGGATTTTATTTGTCTCTATTGTGGCTGGTATTGCAGTGAAAACACTGGGACATGACAAGGTAATTAACAAATAATGCACCAAACAAAAAACATGTATGGTGGCAACAGGGTCAGCCGCTTGTATAGGTTACATCTTAGGCTCCACAAAGATTCACAGCAGAAGTATAAATCAACCACAATTACAGAGGGGCACCAGGAGGACATGCAGCCCACACACAGAGGTCCCATCCAATCAGGAGACTCAAACCAGGAAACTTCTTCCTGCTTCGCTTACAGTTCTAACCACTCCATCACTGTGCCTCCCAAAAGTGCAATTGCATGCTGTGCCATTCGCTACAATTTGCTAGCAGCTGTAAGAACACTGAGAGTCTAGTCATTAATGGATCCGATTAAACAACTGTTTTTGGCATTTTTGCTAAACAGTGGAAGAGTGCATTTGTTTTGCCCCCCAGGGGATGTTCCTATAATGATGTAACATCACGTGAAAACTATGAATAGCCATGAAGTCCTGTTGCTAACTTCACGATCTCTCCATTACCTGGATGATGGTGCAGTAATGGAAAATGGTGAACCAGTGGATGCATTCCCAGGGACAGGAAATAACAGGACTCTTCTCTGGAAGCTGGCAAGCACTGTGACATTGAGATCCTTTGCATGAAATTACTAAGTTACCTAGGCCATTAGACGCAGAATAAACTGAACGTGTCCCATTTAATCTACCAGACTTTAAACTCAGCATCTTGACATTCATGAAAAGAAGTAGAGAAGAGAGGCTTTAGAGACCTCCCTGAAGGGC
>VUQG01006606.1:17298-34714 GCA_015106755.1 Etia nguti | reverse complement strand
TCAGTCCACAGCAGGACCATATAATGAAGCTGCCCCCTGGGCTCCCAATAGTGGAAAGGACGTACTGGGGAGAAATGAAGATCCCAGATCCAATCATGGTCCCAGCAATGAAGGAAACCGCTCCTATGATCCCCACTTCCCTCTGCAGATTGAGTCCATGTGTGTCATGTCCCATGGTCAGAAAGCTTTTGTCTTCTCAGAAGCAGCGGACAAGAACAGACATGTGCAGTTATAAAACGCTGCCTGTTGCACAATAGGAGGAGTACACAAAATTATACTCCTATGAGATTAAAATGAGGCTATTTTTAAGCAGATTTTAAGAATGTCTGCTTGTCCAGAGTCGTTCTTTTCTCTTAGGTTTCACATAAACAGTGATTTATTCTAGGTTCTGCTCTATAAAACACAGACATAGAAGTGAAAAATTAAAAATATAGAATGTTTGGAATATTTTCAGTCCTGCTTTTCTACTGGAAAAGTCCCTGCAGGCCAAGTGGATTCTTCTGGTGTCCTCAATTCTTTCTCTGGTGCTTGTTCATATTACGTTTACTTGTGTCTGGATAAACATGACCTACATGAAGATCAAAAAAACTGAACTTTCAGTAAAACATTAGACAGGGCCTCATCTGAATGAAGAAATGAACAGAGTATCTGCATAACAGTGTTATTAGAGGAAGGACCTGACCTGGTTCTCCCTTGTACCAATTTAAGCACTCCAACAGAATAACATAAAACTAAGTTGAATATTTACTTTCTTTAATGCTTCGCTAAACCATTTAGTTAAAAATGCTCTCCAAAGTTGAACTCTTGTTTTAATTAAATAGGACTCAAGTCTGATATAATAGAAAAGAACACCAAGCACCAAGTTGCAAAATGCAGTCAGTAGAAATGGGTGATTTATTATGAACTGGCGCGAACAATAAGGACGATCACACTGAAGTTTTGACCATTTAAGATAAGGATAAATTAAGTTTATCATAAGTTGGGAAATTCTTTAAAAATACTCCAAGTCTTTAAAAATATCAAATTGCTATTTAAACAGCAATATTATTATAAAAAATACTTTAAAGATCTGCAACTAAAAACAAAGTATTTGTTCAGGAAAAGCTGGAGATACAGAAAAATGTTGGTCAGAATGCTTATTGTTGTCAAAATATATTCTGTTACTTGATCCTCATATCTTATTAGTTAAGACTTAGAAATTAGGACAGAAATGATAGCAATCCAAACACAATGTCCTCTCGTGTACCTTTATTATCCCCATACAACACCTCAGACACTTTGATCACTGATTTGCAGAGTGTTATAGAGATCCTGTACTAGGACAAAGTCAATAAATTACACGAAACACAAATTCAGAGTTAAGGAAGAAAATATAGCAGCATATAGGCACTTTTTGCAGTATAACATCAAATCATTCTTGACAGGTTTTAGGCTGCATTTTAAAAATTTAGCGTGAATAAATGCTACTATTTCAGGTCACTTCTGACCGTTTCAGAGTTAAAGAAGAGTTCAGCCTCACCTCTGGTCTGTTCAGCTCCTCCGTCACGTAGTTCAAGTTGTCCCAACCAGCGTAAGACCAGAGGCTTTGATAGAAAGCCATTCCCAGAGTGCTCACAGAATACTCGGTGCCTTGAAAAGCATTCTCAATGTTAAAATTTTCCTCGATCACAGTGCTGCTCTGTATGACTTTCACTAGCCCTCCAATTACAATGAAAGTGAGTGAAAACACTTTGGCCACCAAGAAGATCACCTGGACTCTGAGAGCAAGTCGGACATTCAGGATGTTGGTCATGGCAACTACCAGAATACTAAAAGCTGCAAAGCATTTCACAGCCAGCTGAGGAGGTGGACAGCCTGGGTAAAAGGGAGCCATGGCATACTGTGCAATGGTCATTGACTTTGCTGCAATGCTGGAAGGTTTCAAAAGCAGGATAAAAGTGATTGCTGCAAAGAAGGCTGGGAATGAACCATAGATCCGCAGGATGTAAGTAAATTCCCCACCGGATTCAGGAATGAGGGTCCCAAGCTCAGTGAAGGAGAGAGCCCCAAACAAAGCCACAACACCTGAGAAAACCCAGATTAACATGCTGGCCCCAGGACTTCCCACATATGCCAGGACATACTGTGGGGACATGAAGATACCAGATCCAATCATGGTTCCAGAAACTATTGCTACACCGCCAATCAACCCAATCTCCCTCTTCAGTTGCAGGCCTTTGTTTTTAGGGGTTTTGTCCGCCATGCTCAGAGAGAGGAGAGAGCACAATACGACACGTCCACAGAGCAGACTGAGAAAGATCACAAAGAATTCAAGCGCTACAAACTGTGTAGAAGAAGCTTTCAATGTAATAAAGGGGTCGTAAAACCTAGTCGTTACCCTCATTTAAATATTAACTCTACAGGTTTTTTGCTCTATAGCAAAAGTGCTAACCACTGCACCAAAGGGCCAAAAGGCTTGGGTTATCATATCCAAAACTAATATCAGTTTTTGTGTTACTTTGTCCTGGCCTACTCATCTAAATCAGTAAGAAGATAAGATATATACACAATCCTGACTGAAGAGCCACAGTTTTGGCTCGTCTTTCTCCTTTTCTGTATTTGTATAAACCACAAAGACAAAAAAATGCTCTTACTTTTGGATGTCTTAAGAACATTTTACCTGTCATCACTGAGGTTTATTCAGTTCTAAAAACAAAAGGTGAAGAGTTCCAGGGATTTAAACCGTAGTGGGGGTTATCCCCATTGGAGCGAGTTGTTGTTCTACTTTTAATCATAATCACTTTAATCACTTTGGCTCATGTGTGTCATCACATGAACCAAAGTGTTAAAAAAGTACCAGTTTTTGAAACTCTTAAGACTACCATGACTTAGATTACTGCAAACCTACGTAGACTTACTTCTGGATGTTTCACCTCCTCAGTTAAACAATTTAAAGTGTTCCAGCCATCATACGACCACAAGCCCTGATAGAAAGCAATGCCAATGGAGCTGATCCCTACATTGGTTCCCTCAAAGGAGTCCTCAAAGTTCTCAGTGCGCCCCTGGAAAAGCATCACAATGCCTCCCAGGATGATGACCACCAGGGCCACCACCTTCACTGCCATGGTGACCACCTGGATGCCTGTGGCCAAGCGGACATTCAGACAGTTGATTATAGCCAGCACCAAAATTGATCCGGTAGCCACGAACTTCACCACCAGCCGTGGAGGAGTGCAGCCGCTGTAAAAGGGGGCCACAGCGTATTCAGCAAAGCTGAGAGCGATTCCTGTGCCACTACCCGGCCTCATGACAATGAAGGAGCTGAAGACGAACATGAGGCCACCACTTTCCCTGCAGTTCGCAGTATGTAAATGTACTCGGCTCCAGACTCTGGTATGATAGTGCCCAGTTCAGCATAGCACAGCACTCCCAGCATGGCTATCAGTCCACAGCAGGACCATATAATGAAGCTGCCCCCTGGGCTCCCAATAGTGGAAAGGATGTACTGGGGAGAAATGAAGATCCCAGATCCAGTCATGGTCCCAGCAATGAAGGAAACCACTCCTATGATCCCCACTTCCCTCTGTAGATTGAGTCCATGTGTATCATCTCCCATGTTCAGAAAGTTTTTGTCTTCTTAGAAGCAGCGGACAAGAATAAACACCTGTAGCTGTAAAACGTTGTCTGTTGCATAAGAGGAGCAGCACACATAATTATACAGCTATGAAAGTAAGGTGAGGCTATCATCAGCATGGCTGTCATATGCATGTCTGTTTAAAGTTGTTCTTTTCTCTTAGGTTTCAGGTAAGCAGTAATTTATTTTAGGTTCTGTATAAAGCACTGACAGGAAAGTAAAACATTAAAAATATAGATGTTTTAAATCATTTCAATTCTGCTTTTCTACTGGAAAAGTCCCTGCAAACCGAATGGATTCTACTAGTGTCCTCGAAGTCAGAGAAAGACTGTACTGTCAGCAGAAAAATACCTAATCTGAGAGAAGACATGAGAGACCATCTGCTTAACAGTGTTATCATAGAAAGGACATGACCAAGTAAAGACATCAAGTTCTTCTATGACTCACAGCTCAGTCTGTCCTCAGTGTACTTTCAGAACTGATAAAACCTGGTCAATAAAAAACAGAGTGCATTTTTAATGCAGTTACTCTGTGTTTTTTCTCTCATTGCTCAACTACTTAAACATAAGCTTTTCCAAATGAAACAGCTTATAAATAAAATACAGGTGGTCGGTATCAATATCCATATATGAAGAGATGACTTCAATGTTCAGTTCTGAATTTGAGCCGTTTAATTCATGTGTGTTACCTAGTTCAGTGTTATTACTGAGTTCAATTATGGTGTCAAAATACTTTAGTAGTTACGATATACTTTAGAAAAATATAAAAACTAACTAACTAAATATTTTGGGGTTACAAAAATATGTATATACACTAGAAATACCCATACTGTTTTAATACGAGTGTAACATTAATAAAAATGTATACGGTAACTAAGCAATGAATGAATAAGTGAGGATCTTAAATAGCCACTGCCACTCCAGAAACTAAAAAGCTAAAAATAAAAACTGAATAAAACAAAAAATATGAGAAAATATAAAACTGCTTAGCAATATGCTCTCATGAACAGCACGAGCAGTTCTGCATGACTTAGCACATTCCTAACTACCAGGTTCTAGTGCTGTAAATTCTGCAAAACCGCAAACTCTCCAGTGCAAACTGTGTGTTGAGATGAGATTTTTGCATTATGAACAGTTTAAATGCACTCAACTTCTTGAGCAAGATGCCCCAACTAACACAAAAAACACTGGATTTAAAGTTGCCGTTGTACTCAAAAATATTCATTTGGGGATTTTAATTTTTAACCACATCTTAAAACCAATTCCTATAAATATTTGTCTACTCTGGGATAAACACATGTGGACCAATAGATTAGGAAAATGAGTAACTATTATTCTGTTACATTCTAAAGGGAAAAGAGATTTTTTTGATAGGGAGTAAATAATGTATTTGATCCCCTGCTGAATGTTTAGAAAGAAAAGAACAGCCTCTAATATATGTTGTCTGAACAAGATTATTGTACATTGTCTGATGTTGTGTTAAGTGTCTTTTTTATTGCTTTTGCTTGACTTGCCGTTCGCTGTTTGGCCAACTCTGACATATTTACATTAATATGTACAGCCCCGTTTAAATAAACACATTCAAAATCAAATCTTTTAAATTATAATTGAGCTAAATAAACTAAATAAATAAATGCAAACGGATCTAAACCTGACACAGAAGTACAGAGTGAATCTGGACTTCAGGAGAAAAACACAACAATCATTTAATGGGCTCATGTTAACAATCCATCAATCTATCATCCAACATCTGGGCTACATCCACCACTATGTAGGGCATTAAATCATTAAATTATCCTCAAGGTCAATTTAATGATTTATTGGTTAAAAAAATTGACAAGCTGACTCTTAAAGGTACCAAGATTTAAAATGTGTCAGAATTGAATAACAAGTTATAACCGTTTAAATACATAACAATTTGACAATCTTTTTCACTTGATCTTTATTACTAAACACAACTTACTTTGACTAAATAATTAAATCAGGCAGGCCCTGCAACCCTGAAAAGGATAAGCGGACGAGAATGGGTTCGTTCTTGAGTTATTGCATTCACAAACTTAGGTGTCTACGTTGCCCGCCCACCTGTGTGATGACAATACCCCATCTCCATTTTATGGCTGAGGGGAAATAAAAAGTAATTATACTCAAATTATGTTGTTTATTAAAATGAGTTTCAACAGGGCAAATAAAAACCTGAACTACAAACTTCTCAAAGTATTTTTAAAAAGAACAAACTAGATGAATATGTACAAAATATAACACTAATCCCTTAAAGTAAATGAACTGCCTTGGTGGGGGTTTGTGCTCTCCCTACTTGTTAAGTTTTATGATAAGAAACTATTGATTTAAGTTTAGGATCTTATTATGTTGCCGAAAGATTAGAAATAGGGAGAATATCAACAGAAAAAAAACCTTTTTTCTTTATGTGATGTTCCACTTTACAAAATGCACACTACTAACAGATAATCTTTCTGTTAGATCTAAAATTAAACAGTTTATTCATTTATTACCTCTGTCGCTACTGTACTTCTCTGGCCTCAACACAAAGTTTTCAGCCGGTTATAGTTTAAAGTTCACGTTAAACATTTGTAAAGTTCTCAGCAATAAAAATAAATTATTTTCTCCCTGCAGAGAAACCATTACTTATTTATTCGGGGTGATTGGGTTTGACACTCAGGGCGTGGGTCAGCCTCTGAAGACCCTCCTGCTTACCTCGGGACGTTTTAACTCTTCAGTCACTGAGTTCAGATTGTTCCAGCCGTCGTATGACCACAGCCCCTGGTAGAAAGCAATTCCTATTGAATTGACACCAACATTTGTGTTCTCAAAGGCATTTTCAAAATTCTCAGTGTGGCCTTTGATAAGCATCACCACACCTCCTATGATAATCCCTGCCAGAGCCAAGACTTTGATTACAGTAAAGAAAACTTGGACTGACATTGCAAAGCGAACTTTCAGGCAGTTCACGATGGCGAGGGTGATAATTGCCGCTGCAGCCACGCACTTCACCACCAGCACCGGAGGGGGGCAGTCTCCGTAGAAAGGAGTCACAACATAGGTAGCAAAACTCAGTCCCATGCCAGCAATGCTTGCAGGTCTCACAAAGAGCGCAGAGCTAAAGATTAACATGAAGGCAAGCACTGGACCTGAAGTCCTCAGAATGTAGATGTACTCGCCCCCTGATTCTTTTATAACTGTGCCGAGCTCAGCGTAGCAGAACGACGCCAGAATCGCCAGCAAGCCGCAGGATGCCCATATCACCAGGCTGGCACCGGGGCTACCGATAGAGCTGATCACTGTCTGCGGGGTCATGAAGATCCCAGATCCCACCGCCGTCCCCACGATGAGAGACACGGCTCCCAACATCCCCAGCTCACGCTTTAGTTTGAGCTTCTGCGGCTTCTCTTCCATCATCACTGCAGTTACACAGCTGCCTACAATCTGACACCTTTAACAGTGGAGAAAACACTATAATAGCATGACCAAAGTCACTATTGCATCAACACAATGAGTTAATAATTATGTAGGCGGCTCATACAACCACCTGTTTTGCTTGGTATTCTCAGATGGCCTCATATGTTTGTTGGGCTTTTCTGATTGGCTGCTTCAGGGAGGACAGAGATGCACAACACCTAAGAGGCCCTGAGTCAGAAATATGTAAATCAGACCACAAAGACTCTCTTGTACTCCTCCACTGGCCTTGAGATGGTATGTTACCCACTAATAACATGTTATCCCAATAGAGCATGTCACTGTGAGACTGCAAAATGGGAGGTAGAGCCTTCAGCTTTCAGGCTCCTCTGGACAAGGGCTGGTTTCACAAAGATACTCTAGATCAGTTTTTAGGGTAAGACTAGACTTCATTTTGCGCATTTGTTATTCTAATGGAAGTTAAGACCATTTTACAAAAAGACCAATTCAAAGCCCCCAAATAGTTTCCTTACCCCCAGGATAACTCAAGCCTAGGACTTATCAGTGACACCCGCTTTGATCAGCTGTATTTAATAAAAAGAGGAAAAAATGGCTCATAATCTATGGCTCACTAGTATTTTTACACCTTTCTGCATGCCTTACCCTTTGTGTTCTCTCTTTAATGTATTGTTTCAATTGATAGTGGCCTCTATATACTCCTCTGTCTCTCTCATTGTTTCCCTCTTGCCCCAAACCCATGTAATAGATGGTTACTCCTCCACGAGCCTTGCTTTGCTGGGGGTTTCTTGATGTTTAAAGGCGGTTATCATCTCCCCACCTTTGCTTGTTTAGTAGTCATAAAACAGGAGCAAACTGAAATTAAATAAACAACCTGTAAGAATAGTGTTTTCACCTTCAATGACCTGTCTGAAATGGGGGTCTTCCCCTTGCTTTGGACCCTCAACATCAACATTTACATGTTGAGTTTGTGAGTTTTAGTCTCTCCACATTCATGTCCATGACTGTCATGGTGACATTAAGGATTTAATCTACTCTGTCCTTGTTTAAGTTTTATGAGGATTAATCTGAACTATAAATCATGCAAAGCTACTCTAGCAGATTTTTTTGGCTTGAAGTTCTCATAAAATCACTGCATGATCACCTCATAAAAACTATTATGCAATTATTTCGGCACTTCATGGCTGTGTTAGGTCACATATTGCTACATGTGAACTACACGTGAAGGAAAAGTTTTTTAATAATAAACATCCAACTCTTTCTTCTTATCAGTGACAACTTAATAATCTCTTTACAAATAAAAGGAATGTTTTATGGTCTCCTGCAACAACAAAGCCAATAAACATGTTTTCTGGTGCATGTGGAAACTTTCCTGATCATTAAGCATGGTAAATACCTATGCTCAATTTATTCCAGTGGTCCTTTTCATATCCATCCAGTGTCATCATACATTTTTGTCTTCCCCTCCTGTGACAAAGAGGTGAACAGCCTTGTTGGAGTTCAGCATCTGTCCTGCTCGCTGTGCTCCGGTGATGGCGGCCAGTTTGTGAGCGTCGTAGCGTGAGTAGAGTGCCGTGCAGGTCCAGCTGGCCTCCTCCCCCTGACTTGCTGTTGCCAGCATGTTACACAGCTCGCTGTAGAAGTGCGGGAAGGAGGGCAATCCATAAAATATCAGGTTCTGGATCCCTTTAATGGTGTACCTAAAAGAAGCACATCAGAGATCAGGGCTCTTTTAAACCAAGGACAATGGTCCATCATTTTCTCATGTTTTTCCAGATAAAAACCATGGCTTTAGACTTGGAGAAGCTAATTGTCATCCCATCTGCAAACCCAGTGCAAACTGGATTTCTGCTGATGCAAACCAAGCTATGGTAATACAAGGACCAGATTCCCTGCAACAATGGGCCAGATTCCCTTAAAGTCCACAAAACACACGTAGACTGGTTGGGTAACCGCCAACGCACATTTGTATGCCCTTAAGAAGATAAAGGCCTGGTCCAGTGATGAAAAAAAAAAGCAGTGAAAGAGTTTTACCTAGAAAGGAGCCAAACTGAGGGAAGCAACCTGGAAGCATCTGCGTGAGTTAGACTAGTAAGATTTAGTAGTAAAATTCTAGTATAATTAATAGTCGGCAGCTAGGGTACCCAAGTTGGTGCTGATCTTTTAAAGGTTAAAAAAAAAAAAATCCCAACTAACTGCAGATGAGCAAGTGAAGTGCTGCTAAAGGCAACATAAAGTGCATTAAAGTAGTCCAGATGTTTTATCATAAAAGCATTACTAAGACATTCATTTAAAAAAAAAAAAAAAAAAAGCTTAAGTAGATTTCACCTTGAATAAAAGGCTAGGCAGGTAAAATCTTGCTATCTGCCCATCTAGTTCAACACTTTGGATTGTCACTGTAGGTTTAGCTGAAGGCCCAGGTCCAAGAGAGGAGCTGTACAGACACCACTTGATGTGAACAGAATGACCTCTGTTTACTTAAATGAAAAAAACTTTAAGGCCACGCATGCTTTGAAGTCCTTTAGAGCCACCAGCAGTGGTTTAAGGGAGCTAACATAGTTTCTTTTTATTGGCATGTAAATTACAGTGTCATCTGCAATTAGTCCCATAGGGAAAAAATAAAGAGAAGAAAGAAGACAATTGGCCCAAGAATTAAACCTTGTGGGACTCCACATGCAAGAGTGGCTGAGGAAGAAGGAGGGTCACCCAGACGAGCCGAGAAGGTTCTCTGTGATAAATAGAACCTAAACCACCCTTGATGCCATAGTGTTCTACATGGGACATGAGATTGGTGTGGTTCACTGGGTTAGAAGCATTGGTAATATTTAAAAGAACAATAATAGTGAAGTCACCCAAGTTAGTTAGTAAAAGATTCTTTAGAATTCACAAAAACATGGATGATTTTCAGACTAGAAAACTTCCAAAATACTGCGAGTGCCGAAAAAGGACTGCAGTTTTAAAAGTACAGTTTTCTCTAAAACTTTAGGTATGTTTTTAAATAAATCTGAAATTAGAGAGAACCAAAGCATCGAGATATGTGTTTTTAATCAGCAGCAGTACAACAGATTGTTAACATTAGTCTGAATGGCCTATTTATTTTAAACAGTGGTCTGAACGATTGGTCCAATAGTCTTCCAGGGCTCTTTAAAAAGGATCAACGGGAGGACATTAGTGGAACAAGAAACTGGCTTAAGCTGAGTGAGAATTTTCTTTAACAATGAAAAAGCGAGAGGATAGAACTGATATAAACGATCCTTTATTACCTCATACAGCAGAGGATACACTGGACCAGTTTCTATTATAGAAAACATAATAATTACATGAATTGCTGATAGTCGACTAATCGTGGCAGCCCTATCAAAATCGTCGAGGACTAATTTAATAGTTGACGCGTTGTTTGAAGCTTTGTAAGAGCCTGAAAGACGCAGGAATAAGTAGTAGGATTTAAGAGTGTAATAACAGACTGAAACAGAAGATGGCAGCAATGCATCTACAAGGATGCCAGCTGCCGTTAAGCGCCAAAGAAGAAGAAAAAGCGGTCTCCGGTATCGTAGCTGTGTCCAAATTCAGGGGCCGCATCCTTCGGAGGCCGCATTTGTAGGCCAATTATGTGACAGCGACGCGACGAAGGCTGTCCAAATTTGAAGACTCCTCCAAATGCGTCCTCCTTTTCCCCAGATTTGAAGGATGGGTCGGGCCACGTCTTTTGCTACTCAGGTTTAACATGATATATAAGTCACTTAGATAACTTAAAAATGTTATTGTTTGGCTTTTTTCAGTGTTTTATTTGTTCCTGAGTAAATCGGTTAGGCTGAGATTAAAGTTATAGTTTTCACACAGCTGAATAAATGTCAAACAGAAAACTGATTAAACAGAAGTGTGAGATGGTAGAGAATTTACACCAGTGTCCTGTTATATTTTAGAGCAGACGGCCGAGTTTATTAAACTCCACCGAGACAATCTGCAAATTTCATTAAAAGTTTATTAAACTATCATCTTGTCTTTATTTTTAGTTAGCACATACCTTAAACACTTCAAGCTGTAAGCTAATGATAGTTATATAAGAGCAGATGCATGCTGGTGCAATAAGCTGTACGTTTTACGTCCAATGGATGCATGATCTGATTAGTTGACTAATGGCAAAAATAATCAGTGACTAGTCGACTATCAAAATAATCATTTGTGGCAGCCCTAATTGCTGATACGATTTGACTTTTCAACAGCCTGTTTAACCCGCAGCTGAACTATCACGCCGAACTATCACGCCGAACTATCACACTATCACGCTGGTGTAATAAAATCTTATCCAGTTGTTGCCTTGAGAGCATAGATTTATGTAAGCTTCCTAAATCGAGATCATGAGCTGTATTAATTGATCAAAGTGCATTTAAGGGTTTAATGTCACTTAATTTGCTTAGTAATGACTGTTGGAGTAGTCGCAACCATGATTAGGCATGTATTTGTTATAAATTAAAAAAAAAAAAAGAAGCATCAAAGCAACAACAAGATGAAAACACCTGACAGTACTACAATTCTTCTTCTGACTGCTATCTTTAGGGGTCACCACAGCAGATAATCTTTCTCCATTTCACCCCAGCCCAAGTATCTTCTGTCACGCCAACCCTCTCCATGTTCTCCTTCACTTCATCCACAATTCTTCTCAAGGTCTTCCTCTTTGCCTCCTGCCTGGCTTCTCCATCCTTTGTTGAATACATCCTATATTCTTTCTCTTCACATTTCCAAACAAGCTCAGCATTGCCTTTCTAACTTTGTTTTCAAACTGAGCCGTCCCCCAGATTTACTTATTTCCAATCTTGTCCATGTCACTCCCAATGAAAATCCTACCATCTTCAGCTCAGCCTCCCGTCTTTTTGTCAGTACCACACATCATAGCAGCTCTCACTACCATCTTGTAAAACTTCCCTTTCATTCTTTCTGCTATTCTTCCATCAGGAATGTAAATCTTTCTGCCTTCATTATCTTTACTCCTTGCATGTTCACCTTTACACCTGTCTCCTTCTTATTCACACACATATTCTGTCTTGTCATCTGCAAACATCACAGTCCGCAGAGACTCATGCTTGACCCCGTCTGTCAACCTGTTCATCACCACTGCAAACAACAGGGGGCTCAGAGCTGATCCCTGATGCAATCCCACCCCCACATTCATGCCCTGTACCAGCCTCACATACTTCTCTGCCACTTGTGACTTCATCATACAGTACCACAGTTCCTCTCTTGGCAACCTGTCATATGCAGCTATCAGGTGAGTGCAATAAAATGGATTACAAATATATCAGTTATCTGGTGATGTTAACTCTAAAGATTAGTGCCTTTAAAGCCTTCACAGCCGACAGAAGCGATTGTTAAAAGTCCTCTTACAGTTGAATCTCTAAAGTTTAGTAAAGCCAAAAGAAAACTGTTACAAACTGAACAGGTAATAAGAGAGCAATTGGTAAAAGCTGGTGCAGTCTTGTTATTGAGACTCCCACAACAAGGATGTTTTTTGGCTTTAGATTGTGACATTTTAACTGGCTGTAAAATTGATTTGGTTGCAGTTTAACAAAAAAAAAGAAAAAACAAAACAAAAAACAAACCAGATCTTAAATGTCTTTTTAAAGCCCTGAAAAACATACTGATTAAACAAAGCTAAATTTTGACTACCCTTTGGACAGTGAGGGCCTGTAACTTAGGAAATTCCCACCATATTTAATATACCAAAGTTATTGTACAAAATAAATAAGCCGACTCAGAGGTGGTCAGGTGGGTTTTTTTTTCTTCAGATTTGTTTGATTTAATATGGAAACGGCCCACAGGACAGGGCACTACAAAGAACTGACCTCTTGTAGAAGTGAAAGCGCTCCGTGAAGAGCAGGAACTGTTTCTCCCCCTTTTGGAAAAAGTGGCGTGCTCGGGACACCTCGGATTTGCTGGAATACTCGCAAACGCTGGCAAAGTTCATCTCCTCTTTCTTCATGTAGTTACGCAGCCGAACGTAGTCAAAGTAAGACGGGATGTAGATCAGAGTGTGTGACATAACCGAATCCTTGTACTGGGGCAGCACTTTGTCTACAAAGAACTGAAACCTATACACAAAATCAGAGAAAACAACCAATCAGCTGCCAGGACCTATATGTTAGAATGCTGTGAGAGAAAAAACGCAGCACTAATGTCAGGAAAGAGTTTAGGGTGCAGGTACACGCTGGACTTTACCGAGGGTCGTGGTCGATGAAGCTGGCGGAGGAAAACATCTGGAAGACATGAGGCAGCTGGACCAAGACCTGGCAGATGGAACCAGTTTTTGGCATGTTCTTTATGACAATCTGGGCCAAAAACACACAAAGAAAACAACACACAAAAAAAATTAACACCTTAGTTAAAACCAAATCAATATGAACCTGCAGATATTTCCGAGCCTTGTTCTGAAAATGTTACATGATAAAGGGTTTACATCCACCTTCTCTCTCTCAGTAATAGTAAAGTGTGAAGTGTGGCCTACCTGTCCGCGGTAGTTGGCGCAGTGCTTGGTGAGGATGTTGTTGATCTGCGGGTCCTGAATTGAGCTGAAAACCAGTGTCTGCCTGTAGTGTCGGGCCCAGTTGTTCAGATTCCACATCCTCACTCTGGAAAAGTCAACACCGTGGGAGTCCAGCGGCTGCAGATTCATGTGCTTCATCACATGCTGGTGGCCATAAGGGGAAAATAAAAAGAAGAAGGAAATAATAACATTATGAGGGAAGGTGGAAGATAAAAGTTCAGAATTTTCCTGCTATTCATTTAAATCGGATCTGAAAACATATATTTAGAGGAAGGATTTCCCTGATTTTGTCTTTGTTGTTTCTCCTATTAAAAACGTTGTAATGTGGATTTTTAAATGTGCTACATAAATGAATGATTATTATTGTTATTACATCCAGAGTACTTTGTAAGCAGCATCTGCTAATAGCTGATCCAACATAGTTTTAATGGAACCAACTTGTTAAAATGTTAAATACTAAGAACAGTCACCATGTTTAAATGCTCGACTAGTCATTAAATTAAAAGCGAAACGTTTTTCAACCATTTCCGGCATTAAAACCAATATTTTCTTTTTTTGTAATCAGGGCACATTAATGTGCAGCATGCTACTATGTGCCAGGCACTAATAAACAACAGAAGTAAAGGAAGAACACATTAAAAGCACTAAAATGAAAATCAGGGCTTGTATAAAGCTAACATGTCATAATTTTATAACAGTTATACACACTGATTTAAAGTGAGGGTGTAGGGGAAGTTATGCTTGAAGAACAGGTGAAAAGGTCTTAGTAAATACTGAATACCGTCGATGCCTATCCCTACATAAAGGCTTAAAAGAGAGCTTAAGGCAGCTCAGTAATTATTCTACAGGTTAGCATTCCCAGAATGGCTTTTGTTTCCTTTATAATCAATCAATTAGGTCTGTAAGCAGCTTTTTGTTTCCATCAAATCTGTAAAAAAACATAATGAACTTCCTCCATTATCACACTGAAGTTTAATTATTACACTGCGCAGATAAGAAACAAGATAAGGAAAGATAAGTTTCCAACAAAGATTAAAAAGTACATTTCATCACTCTGGATGGGATTTAAATTGCAGCAGTAACAGTGGGTTATTAAAGCCCTAGTTATCACTGTCAGTGGTACTCAAATGCACTTTGGACTTTGTGACAAATGAGTGCAGCAGGTAGCAGTGAAAGCATGAGTGGAATAAATCTGGTCAGAATGAGTCTTAAATGGAGCTTTCATCTCTTTCCTTACATTTAAAATGCAAACATGTTTGTTGCTTATGCCCACAGTTGTTTCTCGGACAGCAGAGGGCGCTACGTTTTCCCCGCAGTAAATCCTATTCTTACCAGGAGGTGCTCCCAGTTCTGCATGAGGAAGACGTCTGCCTGATCCACCACCAGCAGCTCGATAGAGGACAAGAAATCAAAGTCTCTCTTCCGTTCTCCTTCTGCTCCCAGCACAGTGCGAAGGCCCAGAGGAGATGTGATGATGATGTCAGATGAGTAGAAGGGGGCATAGAGGCGCATGCTGCCCTTCAAAATAGAGACACCTGGAGAGGAGACAGCAGAAGAAGGTCAGAGGCACAAACTCAGGTTTTTAAAAAAGCTCGGGTTCTTTTTTCATAGCGTACCTATCCTGAAGTGATCGTCCACGTTGCCTGTAAAGATAGCATTATAGTCATCTGGTCTCTGCAAATTGGGCGGCTTCTCATCTTCCTCCTCTCCAAATTCTTCCTTGAACTTCTTCTTGTTACTGACCATCACTTTCTTGCCTTTAGTCTCCAGCAGGCTGATGAGCGTATGAACAACCTGCAGCGCACTTCCCCGAAATGGAACGAGGATCAGGACCTGACAGATTCATCAGGGCGATGACAGCAGGTTAGCAGATATCCAACAATACTAATATGTAATTAAACAGAACAAGAACTTGAAGAAGAATAAATTAACATTTCTGTGGATTACTTTCGGCCTGGTCAGTCCTTGGTCTCGGAGTTCATCCTGTGGCTCGGCTCCGGTTTTAGTCCGACTCTTCTGCTCTTTCAGCTGTGAGTTATGAGCCAGCACCCGGGAATTGGCCTTCAGCACATGGTTAAGCACATGGAGGCAGTATGCACTGCGCACATGTGGTCCCTGCTTGAGAGGGCATGTCTCCGGGTAGTAGAGATCTTTGTAGGAGCCCATGAGGGCCAGCAACTCCAGCTGGAGAGGGCTGATGTCTTCAGCCTGCCCTTTATGATTGAAAGTCTGGTTTAGATCCTTCCAGCGTGTCTCCACAAGTTTATGGAAAACTGGGAGGTTTGTGTCTTTCTGGGGACCGATAGGGCCAAACTTCTCCAGGGGATTGGTGCAAAGCACAGTTCCCAGCTTTGGCCACTAAGAAAGAGAAAGGCAAAGACTGAAACTTTACGTTTTGTAGTATGATAAGAGCGGCACTTCAATTTCAACTTTAATATTCCAATTCTCGGTAATATTTGTGGATATTTATATATTAGAGTTATTTGTATTAGAGCTATTCTTTAATGTATTATTTGTTATATTGGTACTTTAACTTGTTTGTTACTGTTCTTACTGTCATGGAGCAACTGAGACCACACAATTTCCTCTGGGATTAATAAAGCATTTCTGATTTAGATTTTATTACCTATCATGCTTTTTCTTCTTTTATGTGATACAATAATGGATGCTGATATTAAACATGGCCAGAACATGTGCAAGTTGCTCCTGTGAGCCAAAACCTCAGTTTTAGGCTTCTTTTTCAACTTAAGGCTCCATATGATGTCACTAAGAACAAATATGCTTAACACAATCACCTCAGGCACACGGCTTGGGACTAAAAGCACAAAGTCCAACCTCTCTTGCTATTCAAACTATATGTTTGAATAGCAAGTGGAGCCAATCAGAAGAAAGTTGGGGGGGCCTAAAAGGAGAAGGGGCTAACACGGCTTCTGTCAGACAGAGGATTAAAAATCAGGGGCTGCACCAAGGATCAGCAACACAAAGCTACTCTACGACTAAAAATATGCAGCTGGCGATGAGCATTAGAAGTCTCCTTTAATGAAGATGTATTTAATGAGACTGGTGTACCGTAATCTGAGTCTTTGATTTGCAGCCCGATGTTATCTTCTGCACGTCCTCTTCATCAAGCTCTGTGTCCAAATGCTGGACAAACATGTCTGTAAACAAAGAACAAAACTAAAAAAAACACCATTCTCATATCTAGAGCTGATAAAACAAATATACAAGAAAACATTTAAAAATCTGTTTTTTAAGTTACTAAATAATTCCACTAAAGAATTCAGGAGATCTTTTTTCCCCTCAAACCCTTTAAGTACCTTTACTATCTTCATCCCGTGTTTCCTCCTGTTCTCCTTTTCCCGTGAAGTTGGTTTCCAGACAGAACTGGGACTCATGCTCTTTGTCTACAAACTCATCTCCCAGCTCCTTCCTCTCATCCTCCCCATCTCCTGCTTTCATCAAAGCTTCCTCTCCATCTGCAGGTTCTCCTTCTCCCTTTTCATCTTCATCACCACCCTCACTTCCCTCCTCAGCATCAATCTCATCTGAGATGGAAAAAAAACACAAACACATTCAGTGAAATCCAAAGTGCTGGCTGGAATAAAGAGCTCTGGAAACAAACACTTCACCTCCACCAAGAAGCTCCTCTTCTTCATCTTCTTCATCATCATCATCATCTGTGCTGTACTCCTCTTCGCTCTGAGCTTCACCTCTTGGTTGGCTGAGAGTTGAAAGAAGTTTCTGATAGGCTGTTTTCTGCTCTGGTTCCTCCTCTTCTTTTTCTGGTTCCAGCTCATCGGGCTCTGACTCAGATTGTTCTGGACTTGACGGCTAAAA
>VUQG01006606.1:3133-17278 GCA_015106755.1 Etia nguti | reverse complement strand
AAAGAAAAAGATAGCTCATGAATTAATTTATTATCGCTGTATTGATGATGTTCCTACATCCTCATGATTATTGCTCCTCACTGAATGCGGCATCATCGCTTTGTGCATCATAGTGAATACTGAACCTAAATCTAACCTCAAAACTGGATCAAATGTGATGATTTATGCAAGGATTGTGTGTCATAGATATTTAAAAAAGTATATTACAGATTAATTATTTTAAAAGTATCTATTTATTTACTTACTTTACTGTCTGAAGAAGGTAATTTGATACACTACACTACTTGTTCGTTACTTTAGATGACAAACTTTAATGCAAGTGCAGTAAATTTAGGTCAGAGTAATGAGTAATATCACAAACTACCACCTCCTACTACCAGTTTTATTTCCCTTTTTATATAAAGAAATAAATTTATACAAGTCTGTAACTGTACATAGTAGTAAGTAATTTCAAACTGAATTTCTGTTATTAGTCTGGCCCACCTGCAGTTCCTTAGCAGCCCACCAGGGGGGCCCTAGCCCACCCTTTGGGCATCACTGCCCTAAAGCTTTATGTTTCACAGTCATTCCCGTTACACTTCTTTGAAGACCGCCGCCTGGAGCGGATGCATAGCTGATCACAAAAAAACAGGCAGGCATGCAGCTGTCTGCACGGACCCTCAGGCTTGCCGTGTTATGATGAAATTTAGATCAACCTAACTTGAGCAGACTCATCAATGTGGAAAGTATAATCGAGGCTTCATTAGGACACACTCACAGAAGACATTAAGTTTTAAAACAAGTCTGACAGCAATGCTGGTAAAAACAAGCCCAAACTGATAAAATAAGAAACTTTGAAACTTCATGTATTAGAGAAGCCAAAACAATAAATCCCACCTATTATTACATACTTTAAATAAAGCATTACAGTGCAATACAATGTGGCAAAAAGCTTAAAACTAAACAAAAGAAAGGCACAAAATCAAACAGAAAAATTTGTCCAAACTGTATTTATAGAATCATATACAGGGAGTCGGGGAGGAAAAGCAGACTTTGACAAGGCACACACTTTTTACAGCACTAAATGGTTTAGGACTTTCTACTCACCAGTTCCATTACTTGAGTTTTTTCAGGTCTCTCATTAACTCTGTTAAAAAAAAGAAGAAGAAGAGAGAGAGAGAAAATAAAATGAAGGTGCTCAGATAACATATTTGTAAAAATATTGAAATTATTAGGAAAAAGTAAAGCTTTGTACTAGTTTTACACTTATTGTGACCAATGTGTGGCAGTTTATTATATATATATTTTTAGGCATTGTTCCTTTGGCCTGCAGCACTGCTTATGTAGATCAGGGATGGCACTAGTGGTGAGAGAGCTGACCCACCAAAGGGTAGAATTCAACCCACTGGATGGCTTTCTGAATTAAATGTAAAAACGGCAGAGTCTGATGGGTCCCACTAGATGTGAGCTCCTCCTGCCGTCCTCATGGAGTCTGGCAGAAAATGAATGAAGTCATCATTTAGAGCTTTGGCAGTGCTCCTCCTGTTTCTAATCACACACAGGAGCAGACAGCAGTGCTGTAGCGGTGCTGATGCCTTTCTGTGGCTCTGTCCAGCTCTCCTTGTGTAACAGCCCATCTCCTGAGCTACCAGTAGAAAAAAGTATCACCCAAAGGCAAAACTATAGAACGATCAGCCAGGAGTTATAAGGAGCGAGGTTATGCTGTTGTCGCCTCTCCGGTGTAGCTGCTGTCACTTTCACCAAGGCAGGAGAAACTGTTCTTCCTAAAGTTAAAGTGCTCCATTAAAATGCGCCACTCTTCTTCTACTGTTTCGGCTTTACTAGGGGCTTAACTCACTGATAGTTTCTAAGATTAAAAATCCACGTCATCAGGTAAACATCAGCACATTGCCCTCATTAGAAAACGTAAACTTAACATGTTTGCCTCATTTCTGTTTGTACTTTACACGGAAATAAAACCGGGGGGGGGAGGAACGTACACTTACATTTAAAAAATTGGGAAGAAACTACCCGTGACCCTGTTTTTTAGTGAAATGCATATTAATACTTTCAGATCTTTGCTGATAACGCATACATATCCGTGGATTAGTTTGAATAAACTGCCATCTGAGTACCAATTACCAGCCTTGCTAATATAAAGCAGCTTCTTCCTTTAAACCAGACCGGAAGTTGCTGTCGCGCTGCTTACACATCGTGAAAAGGATGCTCCTCTCCAAACTCCTTTAAGTGCTTCTTCTGTTTTTTGGATAAAGTAGTTAGAAACTGCTTATTCTGCTTTCTTTTGCCCATGTCGACACGCTGTAGCAGGAACACGTGTGGGGTCTGCTTCTTCCTCTTCTTGCTGTGCGCCAGCAGCGGGCGCTTCCTGCCATCTACAGGAGCGGGGTGGAACTACAGGCTGGCGGATCAACATTATTTAGAGGGAATTTTATGATCCGCATATTTTATTTGGCCAAGAATTTACCCGATCCCTGGATTGGGATCAACATTAGGAATCCATTCGCTACTGAGCTGCATGAAGAATGGAGAAGAAATCAACTAATACTTATTTTCCTTTGATCCTAGCAACACAAAAAAACCTAAAACAAAGCAAAAACAAACAAACAAAAAAACCTGACAAACACCTGATTGATGGTGGTAAGGCTTAAAGTTTTGCCTCTGGCTCTATTCATTACTTTGTGTCACTTAACTGAACCTACTGTGTTTTACTCTGACAAATAAAATAGCCTGCTGCAAGGTGCAAAGGTTCCAAAAAGTTTGAAATAAAACTAGGACAAGGCACAAAGGAAAAGTAACCTTCAAAATAAAACATGAAGTAACTAAAAGGCAAACACCTAACACTGAAACTGAAAACAAAGAAACACAACAAACCCAACTATCACAACAGGAACCAAAATACAAAGCAATAACCTTCCACAATGACAGAAAGGACACACAGTGTATTTATGAGCATGTCATTATTTGTGTTCTTTACTCACTGAATTCTGACCGTACCATCCAAGTGCCGTAGCAGAAACTGATTTGGCTTCGCTTTCCAGTCTTTTGTGTCACGCCCCCTAGGCCACTACTCCCTACTGGACCCAAGAGCAGGACCAACAAAAACCCATGCAAAAATTTTAATAGTCTTTATTTTGAATGAGGAAGTTAAGTATCAGCAGTGGGATCGTGAGTCAGAATACAGTGGTCCTTTTCCAGGTGTAGGGAGAGAGAGGAGACAGGGGTTAATCCTGGTGGTCCAGATTTTTCCAAGAAAATATTTATGAGATGAAATGAAAGAGTGAGCTTACTGGGGTTCCAGCGGAGAGGCTCTCTGGAGAACCACCAACCATCATGCCATTTGTTGTTTCTTCATCTTGATCATGTCTACATGCCTAAATGCACTGAACTGCTGCCATGTGATTGGCTGATTAGATATTTGTGAGCAGTTTCACAGATGCACATAATAAAGTGGCCAACACAGAAAAGAACAATCTGCCTACAATCTGCAGGCTTTCAAGTCTGCGCTCTCGTGATAACCTCGGGGTCAGACAAACAAAACGGGGGTCGCAGTAAAGGTCACCCGAGGTTGTCTGGTGTTTCCTGGGTAATTCATCCTTGTTGCTTGCCCAGTTGACCATGAAGGATCACACACTTCTGTTAGTTTTCTGTTTGAAAACTAACCTTGATCAATTATTGAACATGGTAATATCAATTTACTGTTTGCCTGTTTTAGCGGTTACCATGGCAGAAGCTCATTAATTATTAACCATCTGGGTGTCTAGTTTTTGTACTCTGGGTATTTTCAGCTCATTTTGACACATCAATGAGGATATTATTGTTTGATAATTGCGCAGTACTGAGAGAACGCGTCTGGCTTTTCTGAATGGGATGTAAAACATGTGAGACATTCTTGTATTTCAATGGAGAGGCCAAAACTGAAACAGGAGAACGAGAAGGCTGGGAAAACAGTCAGGTTTAGAGTAGCGTCTGCCAACAGCGGCCGGGTCTTGGCGGAGGTGTTCAAGGATGAAAGAGCCTGGTGCGGCTCGATGGAGGACTCGGTGGAGTCTGACTCGACCAGCAGCCCGGAGGCAGAGCAGCACGGCAGCTCTCTCCCCACCAGCGAGGCCAACAGCCACCTGAACGGTCTGGTGGTGGAAGCAGCCGTGGACGAGAATGGCTGTGAACCCGATGACCTGCTTTTGTACGCCAGTGCCAAGAGAGAGATGCTGTTTAGCAACAAGCGGATCAATATCTGCAGCAAGAATGGGACCGTGAGAGGAGTGAGGAACAAAGTGAGCGCAGGCCAAGTGCTTTTCAACAACCTCTCCAACATGTACTCTGTAAGTAGCACAGTGCATAATCAGAAACGATTTTAAATAAAGCTTTATCCTCTTTTATTAACATGTATGAAGTCAGACTGAGAGGTTATGGAATATTTCTGACCATGAAGAGATTTTCATGCACTCAGAACTTTTATTCGCGTTTCCTTTTAGGGTTCCCTTCGTCACCAGAAAAGGAGACCCTGGGAAAAGCAGTGAACAGCGTGGGATTTCACACTGTGGGCCCATCAGGGAGGAGCAGTCCTGAGGATGAAGATTGTCTTACAGCTTTGCCTCCACCCTGAATCCCTTTCAGTGACTTCTGTTTCTTCATGTGGCCTGAGTGGAGTCATTCATGATCCCAGCCTCATATTTACATGTGCCTTCGGGATGTTTTTGACCACAAATAATTTTGATTTGACTTCTTGTACAACTTTTCACAGCTGTTTATGGGCAACTAGGAAACAAAAGTGGATAGAGGTAATATATGTACATACATTTAACACTACAGACATTTATTTTATTGCAATTTTGAATTTATTGCCGTTTATTTCATTACAACTTGTTGAAAGTAACAACCCGACTGCATATGATTCTATCAAACAAATCTTACGTTTTAAAGGTTTTCTGGTTTACTGACAGAGAAAAAATGCTTTGTGTGAAGAAAAAAAGAGCGATTGTCCAAATAAATGTGATTTTGTTCATACAATTTTGTTTTTAACTCCTTTTTGCATTGAAAATGGAAAACGTGACTTTTGAGGATTAAAAGAAAGTTTTACTAAACATTGATGCTCAGTTATTCTTTGTTTGAATCCACCCTGTGGCCTTTCTTTGCGTGTTCTCCCCGAGTCTCTGTGGGTTATTGACTGTAGACGTGATAGTGGGAATGGTTCTGTGTCTCTGTGTTAGCCCTGCGGCAGATTGGCGGCTGTCCAGGGACCCCACATGCCTTCGAATTGGATATGAGTAGAATAAAATGGATGGATGAACAGCCCTTCAAAAATGAACCACGATTTTCCAAAATGTGATTCACGTGTTTCAGTAAAGATTTAAACCAAACAGCTGAAAAAACATCTTTACTCACTGCTCTGAGACTTTGACTGAGTTTCAGAGATGTAATTTGTATTTTTTAAGTTGTGAGTTTATTTGTGACCTAGAATCTGACATGATTTTGATATTTCATGGAGTCTTTTATGTATGAACAGGTCTTTTCTGTTTGTAAAGATTTTGTATTCATTTCTAGATTGAATGTGCTTCATATCATCTTTGACACAAGAGTCACAGAAATACTGTAAAATGTACATATAAAAAACCTTTATAATACAAGTTAAATGCATTTTCATGCAGTAGATTTTATGCTTGACAATTTCTGGAAACCCTTGTTAACTACATTTATTATGTACTTATCAAGGTTTTTGAAAACATTTTACATATTGTATATCATTTGCAACATAACTGATATTACTGGTGGAATTCATGTTTAAAATTAAACAAGCAAATCAGTAAAAAGAATATTTTTTTTTACCTCCTCTTTGTACTTCACTGCTCAGCAGGAAAACTTCTAGTTTCCAGCCACAAGGAAACATGACTGTCAAAAATAACACAGGAAGTAACTAAACACAAAGGAAAAGTCAAGAAAAATAATAGTCTAAAATAAGTAACCTAAAGCAGAATCCTAACTGAAATAATCTGAAAGTGTCAACCAAAAATAAATAAACTAAGAAAAAAATATAACATTAAATAATTAAATAACTAAAAAATCCACAAACTGAAGAAACCCAAAACCTTTTTGGGCTTTGTGTTTTTGTGGGTTTTATACTTTTGCTCACATGACTCTTTGACAAAGATGAAAACATGACTATAAATATACAGAAGGCTGATTAGGGATTAGAAACAGAAGAGGAGGAAATAAAACCCCAAAGAAGCGAGCAGAAGAAACTATCAATAAGAAAAAAGGAAATGACCAAACAAGGAGACATGAAACAAAGATTCTAAAAATTAATGAACTATTTCAGGAGGGAACATGGAAGGAAAACATCATACAGACCTACACAGAGAGAGGGCAAAAGGAGATTAGTTATAAAGATGGAAAACAAAACCAAGAAATCCTGAAAGTCACAGGATCAAAAACCAAAACCCCAAATCACAAAACTGGAAAATCTTAAAGTTAAAAACAGGAATCAAAGACTTGATGATGTCTTAAACTCACTAGCAGGATAATAATAAATGAAAAAAGAGTTTTAAAAATAAAAACATCTTGATGCATTCTCAATCATCCAGGTATGTAAATCTCCAGAAGTTGATTCTGTTCATCTGGACGTAGCGTTCCCCCCCGGAACAAAACCCTGGGACCATGACACCTTGATCAAGCCGATGAGCCGGCAGATCGAGGAGGAACCTTTAAGTGTCACCGGATTACTCAGTTAAAGCGAAAAACTCTGTTTTCCCTTCCCTGCACGGAAAATCAGCAGAGCTTCACATTTTAAGACTCGCTTAAGGTCGGACTTTCCCTTTAAGTGATTTATGCAACAGCATCTCCCGATACCTCAGTCTACCTCAGTCAGCACCATGGACAGCGACCCCGCCAGCTCTCCGGCCGCCTCCTGCGCACCCAGCGGGCCCCGAGGGGCAGGGCACGCTCCTTCAGTTACGACGAACAGCTAATACAGTAAATCTCCCATCATGTTACTGCGGTACTGACAGCTGAACCGTAGACAGCAGGATGCAGGATTTCCCGTAGAAACACCCCCGCTTATTGTTTTTCTTGTCTTAACCCGTTTCCCAGCAGCTGGAAGGTACAGATGCTCTTCTTTGGCCGATCACCGGCTGTAAATGCCTCTAAACGACAGCAGATGTGACGAGTCTCATTTGAGGGTGGCTGTGGAGCAAAGGTGGTGAAATCTCTCCCTCTTCCTCCTCCTCCACGCCCTGTCATCACTACCAGTAGCTGCTCAGCACAATGTCTTCTCCAGCATCGGCTGCGACAGCTAGTGAAAGCAGCACCACCACCGTTTTCGAGGAGGAAACCAGAGAGGAGGTAGAATTTTCTGGCAATCCTTTCTTTTCTTTTCTTTCTTTCTTTCTTTTTAAAGTCTGTGTGTTGTTGAGCTTTAATGTGTCCATGTACGTGCTGTGCAGGCGGTGACACGCTGCAGGTGGATGATCTGACAGGTGTCATCGGTGTAAACTTGGACACGGGAGTGCGTGTGGTGGTGGCGATTCACTCTATTTATCCTCCTGTTTATTTAGTTATCCATTTAAGTTTCAATTTTATTTATTAATTTGTTCATTTTCTTTAAAAACAATGTTTTAAGTAATGTTTTCTCACATTTTTTCGTTTTTTATGAATTATTTTTGACAAATAGAAAGAAATGAAATGAGAGAAAATGCAGACCAAAAAGGGTAAAAATAAATACTTTGAGGAATAAATCAATATTTTAAATTTCCTAATTTTTTTTTTTTTTACAAAAAGAATTATCAGACTGTCTGTTCTATTCAACCAAATTAATTTCTGCCTTTAGTTTACATATATTTTCCTGGCATATTAACTTTAAATCAAAGTTTTATTTCTCAAATTTTACTACCATTTTTGTCCTCCATACCATGAAACTTGCCTTTACAGCAATTACACATAGAAATACTTGTTATGTTCCTGATTTGAAACGTGAAGTTTAGAGTTTTGTGAACTTGGAATTCTCCATTATTAATCTCTGCTAGGTTTCTTACTTTGTAGGTTTATTATGTTTAACTGTAGTAACACCTCTGTGGCCAATTTCATTCTTTTCTAGTTTGTATTTAGAATCATGTTTGAGTCTTTGCTTATTCCAAACTTCCTCTTCATCGTCTTGTATATTTTTGCCAAGTCTTTTCTTCTTGTATTTTGTGCTTTGCTTTTTAGCTTTACTTTACCTATTTTAGCTTTACCTACCTATTCACACAGGACCACATTCAAGTTTGTTTTGTTGTTTAATTTTGATTTGCTTTTTAAAAAAAAAAAAAAAAAAAATCTCATTGTTTTCACTGTTTAGCCCTGATAACCGTTACTACCCTGTAAGATACCACTGCATTTCTCTGGCCAGACCTTTGTTAAGTTTGTTTGAACTCTGGACTTTTGAAGTTTGCCCACCTTGCCTGGAGTAAAAGTAGTTTTTACATCTGCCAGACTCAGAGTCCTGCATTTTGGTCCTAAACTCTGCAATGTTGTGCAGTCTGAATGAAACTACAAACTGTTCTTTAAAAAAAGCATACACACTCTCTCAAAAGTTGCATGCAGGCTGGATTAGTATTTGCAAAATGCTGAATTTTGTCCACGGGACCCAAGGACTCTTGCTTTAAAGATCATGAGAATGTGGATGCTAAGAGTTTAGGCGGTTTTATGATTTCAAATAGGTCCTGATCAGTTTTTAAAATGTTTCTTCTTATGTTTGTGCTTTCACCCAACAGCAAAGACCGCTGAAGCAATCTCTGAGTAAGTCCTTATGTCGGGAGAGTTTCTGGAAATGTCTCCTCCTTTCCGTTCTCATGTATGGCTGCATGGGAGCCATGGTTTGGTGTCACATCACCAAGGTGACCCGCCTCACCTTCGACAGTGACTTCAAAGGGAAATCCATGATGTACCACGACAGCCCTTGCTCTGATGGCTACATCTACATCCCCTTGGCCCTGCTGGGCATGCTCTATTTAGTTTACCTAGTCGAGTGCTGGCACTGTCATGTGAAGAATGAGCTGCAGCACAAAGTGGACGTGGAGGGTATCTCCGAGCGCATCCAAAGGATGCAGCAGGCTAAGCCCTGCATCTGGTGGAAGGCCATCAGCTACCACTATGTGCGCCGAACTCGACAAGTCACGCGCTACCGCAACGGAGACGCCTACACGAGCACCCAGGTTTACCACGAGCGTGTCAACACCCACGTGGCAGAAGCAGAATTTGACTACAGCCACTGTGGTGTCAAAGATGTTTCCAAACAGCTACTGGGCTTAGAGAAGTCCGCGCTGACAAAGATGCGCTTCACCAAGTGCTTCAGTTTTGCCAACGTGGAGTCTGAGAATTCTTATCTCACACAAAGGGCGAGGTTTTTCACCGACAATGAGGGCCTGGATGACTACATGGAAGCCAGAGAAGACATGAACCTGAAGAACATTGACCTGAAGGAGTATGTCTTGGTGCTCTGTGACCCGGAGCACCACCCCTGGTATCTGTCCCACTACGTCTTCTGGTTTGCCTCCTTCCTCACATTCTCCTGGCCTCTCAGAGTCTTCACAGAGTATCACACTGCATACGTCCACTATCGTGTGGAGAAGGTCTTCGGCCACGATTACCGCCCCGTGTCGCCATGTGTTGATCGACGATACTGGTGTCGTATCCCTCGAGTTAAAAGCACTGATGTTACAGAACTGGAGTGGCACATTTGCTCCAACCAGCAGCTGCTTACCCAGAGGCTGACCTCATGGATCTGGCCCAGTGACCGTCCATCGTCAGCGAGATTCATCAGAACTGTGAGCGCTGCCACAGAATCATCATCTGATCCTCAGTGTTCTTTAGAAGCCCCCTCAGCATCTGCACTTGTGCCAACATTCCTTTAAGGGATTGCATCATCACCAGAAAAAGAAATGCTGGAAAAAAGCAGTAACCAGTATTGGGTTTCAGACTGTGTGGTCATCAGGGAGGAGGAGCCCCAAAGGTGAAGACTTTGTTGTAGTTTTGTCTTCGTCAAGAATACTTTTCTGTGATTTCTGTTTCTTTAGCCTTCAGGTGACCTGTGTGGAGTCATTTATGACCCCAGCCTTATATTTATATGTGCCTTTGTGATATTTTTGATCGTAGAACTATTACTTGTCATTATTTTTTTCCCATCTTCTTCTTATTTTATCGTTATAGGCTTTGATTTTATTGTAATTTGTGACTTGTTGGTAATAATGTCATATTTAATTTTGACCGTTATCATTTTTAGATATTTCAGTAATCTGGAAATTTTGAGTGTTTCTGCTCAAAGAATCATATTACACGTTAACAAACAGATATAGTTTGAGCCTGGAAGTAACAAAAGATGAAAAACAAACCTCCTGACTGTGATAACTTCACTGTAATTTGTCGGTGATCAAAGTATTATGGAGTCACCATTTCATAGTTCAGTGTTAAATGATACATAATCTCCTCAAAAGTATATTACATATACTTACATACATATTTTTCTAGTGTTACTGAAAGAAAGAAAATTTGTTTTGTGAGAAGAATCATAGGATTGTATAAATAAAATGTCATTTTATTTGTGCAACTCCTCTTTGCAATGAAAATAGTAATAGAAGAATTGTTTTGGGGTTAAAAAGAAGACTATTTTACTAAAGACTCATGCTCAGTTACATTTATTCAGTGTCAGGTAAGGAAATAATGTACTGCAATGCTGTTATATTAAAGTACATTTTAATGGCACATTTAGTCACTTACTAACACAATAACCCTTCCAAATGACCCATATGATTTTCCAGCATCCTGCTGAACTGATGTCCTCCTCTGTTTCAGTAAAGACAAATTAGAACCAAACAGCTGAACAGGCAGCTTTAGATCATACATAACACAAACATTACTTTTGTTGTGAGTTGTAAGTTTAATTGTGACCCAGAATGTGATATGATTTTGATGTTTGATGGAGTCTTCTCTTTCATGTATCCCAATTATGTGAAGAAATGTGCTTTTTGGTAATAATGCCAGCATTAAATGTGCTTCATATCATGTCTGACACATGACTTGCACACACAATGAGCTCTTCTTACAAATATCTTTATTAGACTTAAAGAAATAAGAGTTTTAATGCAGTAGATTTGATGCTTGATGGTTTCTGGAAACTTTTGCTCCCTTGTTCACCACATTTCTTGAACGCTTACCAAGGTTCTTGAAAATATTTTACACATTGTATAACAGATGTAACATTAGTAATGTGACTTATTGTATTCACATTTAAATTTAAATATGTAAATCAATAATAAAAATTATTTTATTTTTACCATTTCTCTTTGATGACTCCAGAATAGAACAGAGAAACAGAAGTGAAATTAAAAGCAGGAAAAAACACATCAAAAAGACAGAAACGAGTCAAACGGCAAAAAGAAATGAATAGTAAAGATAAATTTAATGAAGCTGAACATACAAAAGTTAACAAAAAGCATCCCAGCAAATTTAAACCAACTTCAGACCGTGCAATGCTCAGAGAAACTGCAAAAAAAGCCCAAGAGCAACATGTCAGACTCTACAGGCCTCAGCCAGCATGTTGAAGGTTAAAGTTCATGGCATTAGAATTAGAAAAAGAAGGAAGAAGTATGGCTTTTAGAGAGAAGTAAGCCATTTCTCTCTAAAAAGAACATGGCAGCATGACTTTATGGCAAAAGCCAAAGACGATATATCAGCACAGACATGTCACACCAACTGTTAAGCACGGTGGTGGAGTGGGAATGATTTATGCTTGTTTTTGCAACCATGGGATGGCACCTTTCAGTCACCAAGTCGACAATGAAATCCTCTGTATACCAAAGTGCTCTAGAGTCAAATGTGAGGCCATCTGTCTGAGTCCTGTGAAAAAGAACAAATATTATTGACTCTGTGTCATTTATATTTGTGTGTATGTGCCATGTGTATCAAAAACTAACTCAGATATGTTGTGTTGGGTGCATAGGATTCCTGATAGCTGTGTGGCTGAAGTGCTTAAATCACAATCCCCTTTAAAAAACAGTTGTTACTTGCACTTCTTTGACATGCATGCGATTCTTGCACCTGATGATCCAGATGCAGGAGGTGGAGGTAGGTTTGCAAACTAAACGAATGATTGCAAAAACAATGAGAATGAATGGAATGATACACAAGAAACAAATAATGATACAAGAGTAGGATATGACAAAGAACAATGATTAAAAATGCACAGAATAATATTGAAGCATGACACAAAAGGAAACAATCACAAAAAAAGGCAAAAGGCGGACACAACTAGACACAAAAGAAAAACTTTAAAAGTAAAACAAGAAATAACTAAAGGAAAAATGAGACTGGAAGAAAAAACAGACACAGGCACACAGAGGAAACAGAGGGCTTTCCAATCTGTATAACAAAATGTACCTCATAACCCAGAATTAGAAAACCAAGACAAGGACCCAAAACACAATATCAGAAAACATCAGGTTGAATGAAGAAGTTAGGAGCCAAATACAAACACAGAAAGCAGAATATTTGTTTAACAAAAAAAACCAACAACATAAACAACATGGCCATCTGCCACGACCGGTGTGGGTGAGGGGAGGAAGACAGGATAAAAGACATGCTGTGGAAGAGAGCCAGAGATTAATAACAGTTATGATTCAATGCAGAGAGGTCTATTAACACATAGTGAGTGAGAAAGGTGACTTAAGAAGAAACACTCAGTGCATCATGGGACTCCCCCAGCAGCCTACACCTATTGCAGCATAACTAAGGGAGGAGTCAGGTTCACCTGATCCAGCCCTAACTATATGCTATAGCAAAAATTAAAGTTTTAAGCCTTTGGAGCTTGTGTCTGTCTCCTGAATTTAAACTGGAAGCTGGTTTCACAGAAGAGGGGTGTAAAAGCTGAAGGCTCTGCCTCCCATTCTGCTTTTAAATACTCTAGGAACAACAAGTAAGCCTGCAGTCTGGAGGCCAAGGCAATGCAAACCAGAGCAAGTATCTCGTTAGAGGCCATATTACTAAGATTTTCAGGGCCAAGTACAATAACCTCAGTTTTAACTGAATTTATAAGCAGAAAATTAGAGGTCATCCAGGTCTTTGTGTCTTAAAGACTTTCCTGCAGTTTAACTACTTGGTGTGTGTTATCTGGCTTCATGGATAGATAAAGTTGGGTGTCATCTGCATAGCAGTGAAAATGTATACTATGCCTTCTAATGATACTGCCTAAGGGAAGCATGTATAATGTAAACAGAATTATACATGGTTCCCTTAGGCAGTATCATCAACAAACAACAAATAAACATACAGGAGAATCCAAAACTTCAATAAAATCAAAACTCATTTATATTAAGTAACCAAAGATCACAACGTCACCACAACACTACGAAAGTTTAAGTCGTCCAAATAAAACCAGTGGCTAAGCCTGAAGTGTGACCAGATTACTTGGATAAAGTAAAAGTAACTTTATTTTTGCTCCATATGTTGATAATCAGTGGAGCGGCATATTTTAGGTCGGACTTTCCCTTTAAGTGATTTATGCAACAGCATCTCCCGGTACCTCGTCTACCTCAGTCAGCACCATGGACAGCGACCCCGCCAGCTCTCCGGCCGCCTCCTGCGCACCCAGCGGGCCCCGAGGGGCAGGGCACGCTCCTTCAGTTACGACGAACAGCTAATACAGTAAATCTCCCATCATGTTACTGCGGCACTGACAGCTGAACCGTATACAGCAGGATGCGGGAGTTCCTGTAGAAACACCCCCGCTTATTGTTTCTCGTTTCTTAACCCCCGGGAAGGTACAGATGCTCTTATTTTGTCTTTCACCGATCAGCCGGTCCCCGTTGGCTCGGCTGTAAATGCCTCTAAACGACAGCAGATGTGACGAGTCTCATTTGAGGGTCGCTGTGGAGCAAAGGTGGTGAAATCGCTCCCTCTTCCTCCTCCTCTCCACGCCCTGTCATCACTACCAGTAGCTACCCAGCACCATGTCTCCTCCAGCATCGGCTGCGACAGCGAGTGAAAGCAGCACCACCACCGTTTTCGAGGAGGAAACCAGAGAGGAGGTAGAATTTTCTGGCAATCCTTTTTTTGGCACAGCAAATGCCTTTTGTTACGGTCTGTTTGTCGGAGCTTGTCGCAGAGCTTTAATGTGTCCAT
>VUQG01006600.1:20925-36239 GCA_015106755.1 Etia nguti | reverse complement strand
TAACTGAACTTAAATCAACAGAAATTAAGGTCCTATGCACACAGCTACACTGACCTGGTCCTTTTCCTTTCCTGAACACCTGCGTTCATCTGCTTAAATAGTCCACTTAACCAAACAATTTCTCCTCTGGACTATTCCATTCAGTAGGTAAGATGAACATTATCATAATCAAACCTCTACTGCTACTCTTTACTGACAACATAAACTCTGTTGTGTAATCAATACATATTACAACAATAAATCTATTTCTCCATAAACACTCTAAAATCAACTTTATTAAATTACAAGAATTCTTCCCCTTCTGCACTTGGTCTCTTCCTGTGACCTCAGATTAACCCAGAAGCTATAAATACAGGAAGTAAAACTACATTTCCTCCTTTTGTTTCTGGAAGACAGGTAGGTAAGGTAAGTTTAAACAAAACCAATTAACAGTTGAAATAAATAACATGTTAACTTAACAAACTTGTAGGAATTGATTTAAACCAAGATGTTATGGTACATAATCTGTAAAAGTGCAAAACATAAACAAACCCGGGATAGTAGATGTTTGCCTATTGCAGACTACATATGAAATATGGTTAAATCAAAACAAGAATGTTAACTAAGATTATGGACAAATGGTGTTCTCACCCACTTTGTCACAATGACTTTGGGAAATTGTAAATTTTAACTGTATTTAAACAAGTTTTACAGCTTTTTCTGATAAAGACCTCCCCAATGAACATTCAAAGTAATAAAGTTATAGATTTCTATAATTTCAAAAATATGTTTTACACATTCATTTCTTCCAATTTAAGCTTAAAGAGTCATGCTGAAAGATTTTTCATTTACTACAGCAGCATTTCTTTATAATCTAGAAAAACTGAAACATACCGTTTAAATTGTGCTTTTTTGTCTTATATTAAGGTGTGGTTAAACTGACTGGTTTGGCCCAAATGAGACCAGAGTATGTATGTGCCCCATGATGTAAAAGGAGTTTGACACCCCTGGTCTAGAATTTCTTTGTACTGGCCGAAAAGTCAGTTCATTGGCCAAACATTTAAATAATGAAACTTGGTTTTTTTTACATATTTGAGAAGCTGGAACTAGCAAATGTTTTGAAACTTTGCTTCTTAGTTGACTTTTATGATTGTCAAAGGGTTTGTTTTATACTGACCAACATAATGATTAATCTAGAAATTCTGTCAAGACTAGAACAGAGAGAATAATTCATATCAGTTTGTAGCACACTATTAGCACCTCCATTTATCCACCACAGTCCAATTCAATTCAGTTCATTCAATTGATTTTATAGAGCGCCAAATCACAACAACGTTGGCCTCGAGGCGCTTTATATTGTAAGGTAAACACCCTACAATAATACAATAATAATATAACAGTACAATAACACAGACTACTACCTGCCATGATGAGGAAAATTCATTTGGCTGCTTCTCTATAACATTTATTTCTTTTCATTTGGGCACGTGAATACAAACAAAAACTGCATTTAATGGCAAATGTAAATACAGTAGACAGCACACTGTGTCCTACCTTCCTTTAACATGATAATTCCTGACATCAGACTACAGGAAACAGGCTCCCTGACTGCTTGCAACATGGACTAAAAGTGATCGCTGTAACTCTGGCTTAGCTGTTCTCAGCCAGTCTACTGTTAAATAATTTGAAGCAGACAGAAGAGCGTGGGTGTGTCACTGTCACTGTCAATAAGCTCTCTTTATTAATACATAATAGCCAGCCATTGGTTTTATAAATAAGTTAGCCTGGAGCTGAGTCAAAAAGCAAGTTGAAAAATCAGCTGCCTTTGATCAGTCTTTCATTTCTGACTCAGTTTTTTTATTTCTTAATTTTTGCTTGCCACCTCATTTCTCCTACAGATGAATTCACATCACCGTCACAATCAACCGTGCTGGAGGTCAGTGAAAGTTCTACTTCTAGCATAGAGCCAAAAAGTTATTTACAATTCAATGCTGATAATGATATTACCCAGTAAATGATCATAGATCAAGAATCTTTCCGGTATGATGTGCATCACTCTGGAAAGAATCGTGTTCTTTGTGTAATCCCCTCTTTGTTACAGGGTGACACACAAAAGGACATCAAAAATACACAATGCTGTTTCTACTGTCAACACAGATAAGCGCTTATTTTAAAAAAGCATACAACTTATACACAGAGGTGGAAAGTAACAAAGTACAAATACTTCATTATTGTACTTAAGTTGAATTTTCAGGTATCTGTACTTTATTTGAGTAGGTTTTGTTTCTGACTACTTTTACTTTTACTCCCTACATTTCTAACAAATATCTGTACTTTCTAATCCTTACATTTTCAAAACAGGCTCGTTACTTTAAGTTTGACGCATTTGAGGGGAGTCTTTGTTTCACGTCACCGCGGGCCTTCAAACATCAATCTGATGTGTCAGGGGTTAAAGTGGGGCGGTGGTGTCTTTCTTTTTTTTGTGGCACAACACCGGAATGACTGCAGGTGTCCGTGAGTTACGGTTGCGGTACTTAAGTATCTAGCTAGCGTTACAAAAGAGTAGCAATCATAAGGGGAGAGACTTTTTTTAAGTGGCAGGTAATTCCAAATGCAACGTTTCTATCAGCTCAACAAACATCAGCAAACACACAAACTGTTTGTGTGCAGTTTGTCTCACAGTGTGTTGCTAGCTAAAAGGTCCACCTGCTGAAGGCTAACTTCACTCAGAGATGGAGAAAGATAAGAACGACAGCACAGAGGAGGAATAATGTGGTTAGATTTAAAGGTAAGAACTGCTCAGCTTTAACTGGAAATTTAAACCTTACATGTAAGTGCTCATGTTTTTAAATCAAATATTTACATTTACTTTTTGTAAATGTGACATTATGTTTATTCATATTGTGAAACATGCTGCCAAACAAACTGAGGCAGAATGACTGTATTATTTAAAGGGCATAAAAATACTCTGCAGTTTAGTGCAGGATAAACAGGTTAGCTGGCTGTCCTGTGATGGATTCAGAGTAAAGAACAATGTGTGACTGGTACACACACTGGTATACTATAAAGTTAGTATAAACGGTGTGCTGTCAGTGTAGAGAATGGAAATCAGCCAGGACAGCGCATGAAACATCTGCTTACATCTGGTTGAATTCAGATGTATAAATCCATGAGCAGCAGGTCAGCTGATCACAGCCTGTACACTAATCTCCTGGAGCTCTTAATAGAACTTACTGAGTTGTGATTCTTTCCCTCACACTGAGCCATTACAACTGATTTTAGGTTTCCCCACCTTCTGAATCTCACTTTAGCGCCTGACTGTACACCTTCTCCTGTTTAGAGGCAAAGTCACCCTCTACAATGGAGAAAACAGAAAATAGAGCCATTTTTAACATTTATTAGAATTAAAATTTAGAATGAAATAACGTTTTTATTCCGCTTCTGATAATATTTTATTATTGCATTAATATAACACAAGGTTTATATAGTTTTGCACCAAAATTGCTGGTAGAAAAATCCTCCAAAGAGCTACTTTTTACTTTCTTACACTGAGCACTTTCAGAGTCTGTACCTTTTCACTTTTACTTGAGTAAAGAATTTGAAGAATTTTTTTCAACACTAGTATCTGTACTTCTACTTAAGTAAAGAATGTCTGTACTTTTGCCATTTCTGCTTATACAGTACTTTTTTTCCCTCTTTGTCTCACATCACTTCTTCTCTACTGTCCATCTGTTGTTTGTGACACGTGAAAGGCACAGCATCCAAGCTGCACTCATCATTATTCTATATCTGAAGAGAACGCCAACGTGAACAGAATAAGGAAAGATTTCTTTTAGTGGCAAGCCCACATAGAACAATCTTTCATGTCAAATTAAAATAACTATTGATAATCTGACTATAAGCTTTGAAGAAAATATATACATCAAATAATAATAATAACAATAAACATCAAAGTGCTTTAAATTGGATCAACACTTTGCTTTAAGTTGCACTTCTCAAGAATCCTTTTTTTTTGCTGGGGTTTCCATTAAATGACATCCGGAAACTGATATCTTTTTGTTGCTGTGTATATTTTGTGAGTCTTTCAGCAGGAAGTGATTCACTTTGACAGCTGCTGTGCAAACATGTCTGTTAACCTCTGTTGAGAGCTTGTATAACACTTTGTTTCCTTCATGTCATGAGGCCAAATTCGGAAAAATGTCAATAAGTTCAAAAAAGTTAGTTCTGAAAAAGCATTTAGATTTCACACTGGTGCCCAAAGGGTACTGACCTTTGATTGTCTAGATTAAACACCACAAGAGTCGGCTGGTTTTACACCATTAGAAACCTCTTTGAAATGCTGGTCAAAGCAACTATTGAAGAAAGTACAGATTTCAGCTATTATTTTGACCTATGACTGTTGAGTCTTTAACATATAAAATGTCTTTCTCAACTCAAGATCTCAGAAAAATGTGTAACTGAACTAGATGTCATACGTTTGACAAAGTATCAAAGCCTTGTATCAAAGATACAAAGTATCATAAAGTATTCACTTGATGTCAAAAAGTCAGATTCATGGAAATACAACATCATTTTTCTCTGACAGATAGTAAAGAAATGGTATAGAAGGCAAGTAAAACTATTCACTCCCCCTAACGAAAAGCCCACTTTGTATGTGCTTGCACTCTTGCACTATTTAAAAAGGACATTTGGTGGTATAGACGGCACAATTTGATTCAAAGGCTTTGTCTGGTCATGAGCGCCCATATGCATAAGCCAAATCAAAGAGATCCCCATCAAAAATCTTCTCCTTCTACTGTCAGTGTTACGCAATCTTGAAAAAATCTTACATTTTAAAATGAGTTCCAATTGTTGGGTCAATATAAGTCAAAAGTGTTTTACAGAGGAACTTAAAAAAACCTAACCTAACACACTGCACATCGTAACACATACCACAGGGTTCACATAGCTAAGTTCAATGTGAGAATCATAACAAGCATTTTAACAGAATTTAGTGGGAATTTTCTATAAAAGGTAGATCGCCTAAACTAAGAGTCCCGTTTTTATTAAATTACTAAATTATATTACTAAAGTTAAAGCACCATGTCTATAAGGGACTAATTTGGTTTATTATCAAAAGGTTTTATTTCCTATTTTTTAAGGAATAAATTGATTTACTTATTTCACCCTGAACCAATTTAAATCTCATTTTCAATTTAGCTGGCATCTCTAAAAATCTGTTGATTATTGCAAAAGTAAATCTGGTAAGAGACCAAAAAATAATTTGAAAACTCTTTGTAATACATGCTTACATGCCAACCAGGTCCATCATACAAAGTTTTTCATAATTACTGTACAGAACAAAGCATCTGTGGATGATTAAACTGTAATAACCAAATGCCACCACCTCTAAGATAAATGTGAAGATGAATGAATATTTTGCTTTACCTCGTGCCGCATTTACATGCTTGCCTTGTGTTTTACTGAAGGCCTTAAACATGAGTGGTGGCAATTAAATTCTGATTTCATGGAATATTGAAATCAGTATTTATGCAAAAAAAAAAATTGTGTAAATGTTTAAACGATTGGTAGGAAAGCTAGTACAAAAGTAAAAGAAACAAGAGAAAAGAAAGAAAACCTCCTCTAACCACCCATAGACTTAGGATAGGATTAAGAGTGTATCAGTATATCTCTAAGATGCTTGGCAGCAGTCTCTGCACATCTCCCTTAGCCTGTAGAAGGACATCTAATCGGTGGAGGATTTCCATACCTGCCTCCCGCCTCTGGTAATCTTAAGTACATCACACATCTGGCTGGGCTTTATTTCAAGAGTCTAGAAAAAAGATAAGCAAGTGACAGAGATGGAGATAACACTAATCCAAGAGTGGCGCCAGGTCGAAAGGAGTGTCCACTGCACAACGACAAAGTAATAAAGGGCCCGGGGCCACAGTAAAGCTGTATGGGAGAGCGGGCAGGGAGATAAGAAGAGACGAGGCTGGTGGAGAAAGCAGAGCAGTGATATATGAAGAGGCAAAATGGGAGAAAAGGAAAGAGAAGGAGGAACATATAATGCAACGGGAAAAACAATGACGAGATGATGAATATGTTGAACACAAATGTAACAGCGCGATGAAGGAGTTTGAGCTCCATTATTACAGCTATATAAACTTCATGGCTATTTGCAAGCGTATTTAATGTCTTCTAAACCAAATGATGAAGAGATTTGTTTGTAATTAGCTTAAACAAATTATACTAACTAGGAACATATCACACTGATAATCACGTTAAAACGGGAAACATGTCAAAACAAATGCATTAATACTTCAGATTGAGTTGAAGCTACATTCATTAAGCTACTATGGTTGAATTCTAAATAATACAATGGATTTCTTTTTATTTATGTATATAAACGGGTGTTAGCAAACACTCATTCACAAATCCAGCAGAAAGATTAGCAACATTAGCATGTTTCTGAGGCTTCAAATGCTGTTCATTCTGCAGTCCTCTTTTATCTATCCCCCTTTTTTTTGATCACCAGAAACGCCTATGAAAAATATCTGTCACTTAAAAATAGTTCAGTAGATTTTCACTAAGATTGCCTGCAGGTAGTGTGCCTTAGGCTGCAAAGCTAAAAACTAGCTGCTTGCTGCTGCTAGAAAGCTTAATGATGTCAGTGTTGCAGGCTAAAAAAAGAGCTGATAAAATATGAGGAAAACTTCACGGCTACAGTAAGTGACAATTCTCTGTTGGTTTGGCACTACAAGCAACAACTTTCACATCTCGTGCAGTCATATGACTGACTGAAAAACATGGCTTTGCTTACATCTGTCCCCAGTAATCCCAGTTCTACTGGCTTTACAGGATACTTAAGTCTATTTAATGTTTATTCACTTTATATGTCTTATTTTCTTTTCTTTTTTTTTTGATAAGCAGAGCAAAAGTATCTTACTTTAGCTGCAATCACAGCATTAGTGAAGAGTAACAAGCTCACACTATATACATTATACTTGAGATGAAAATGCAGAAGATTTGAAAGAAAATCGTGTTACATTAATTGCTTAAAGCAAATCCACAGCAGTAAGCTGATTTTTCTATTACATTTTAATATCACTGCCGAGCTTTCTGTGATAATAAAATCCACTTAGGCCTTAATACAATTTCATACTAGGTGAGAACATTTTAGTTTCCAATTAAAAGAAAATCTTAGATAACCAGGAGTTACGGCAAGGTTGTTTTCCAAAGCAGAGCTGCTAAATTACACAGAAAATAACTCAGTAGTTGACTGCATTATACCCTTTTTTTCACCATATTGCGATTGCAGATCCAGTCACAACCTGTGTCTGACAAGGACAAAGAATGGCAAATCTCTTCAGAGCAACATTTCTATGACAGACCTGAATAAAACGTTTGACTAAAGTGTCAAATATTTGAACTCCTTGAACTGCCAGACATGCGCTTGATCTATCTCACCAGACAGTCTCAAAAGTGAACATGACACACTGGTAGAAAGATAACTGAAATCAAGCTGTGTTTTCCTTTTTTGTTTGTTTGTTCGTTTTTCTTCTTATCTGTTGAATTCCAAACAGCTATTGATATCTGTTTGGATTATGCGGCGTATATGTTTCGATCAATCACATTTTTCCTGTTGGGAAAATAAGTCAAAAATATATTACAAAAAACTATTAAATTGTAGAACTGGTTTCGGTCTGTTTCTGGATCATTTGTTCCTTACAGGGTTCTGATTGTGACACCAAGACAGATCTATTCCAAGTGAGAAATCTATACTCTCAATCAGGTCTCTGAGTCTGTGAAGATCCACCAAGACTGCTCCTGTTGTTGTTTTACACAAACCGGGAGCCTATTCCAGGAAGCATGTTCCATGAACTGTGAGATTAAAAATAAACTCTGACTTGAGTCACTCTGAGATCCACAACTCTGAGTTTGCTGATCAGCTGTCCAATCAACTCTGAGTATGTAGGGTCTATCTTACAATATAAAGCGCCTTGAAGCGACTTTTGTTGTGATTTGGCGCTGTATAAATAAATTGAATTGAATGTTCACTCTGACTTGATATCCATGTCAAAAGTTACATAAAAGCAGTCTCTATTTAAAGCATACATTCACTTAGAATAGAATAAAATAGAATAGAATAGAATAGAATTCAACTTTATTGTCATTGCACATGTCACAAGTACAAGGCAACGCGCCGCCATCTTGGTCACTGCACTTCCATGTCTCGGAGAGGAAAGTGGCTTCTGTGTTCTATGATCATTTATGATACTGAATCAGCATTTCTGTTGCTGTAGTGCCTTGGCTATTTTTTGTAAAAATGTCCTATTACAATGTCATAAAAATGAACAGTTAGGAATTACAGCTCTTTAATTTGAAGCCTCGTCTATTTTCAGGGGATCAAAGGTATTACATGATTGTACGAGTAGGGGAAAATAACTCAATAAAAACAAAGAGAAAACTATATGAAGAAATAAATACTAAAAGCATTTTGTCTAAACACTCCACAGCATTACTCATGTGATGAATCCATCAGTTTTGAGCAGTTATTTATGATGCTTTAACAATATGGAGTAGCCACATACATCACAACTCATTTTTTAATTAGGACTGAATGACGTATGTCACAATGATGGAGTGTGAGCAGGGATACACTAATGCACTAACGCGTGGAGCTGTCAGCATCCATCCAGAGTAGAGCAAATGCAGCTTCTATCTTCCCTGTAAAAGTGTCACTGTTGTCTCTCTGTGAACTCACCTCATAATTATCAAAAGTTATGAGAATATATTTTTTCTTAGTTTTTAAGCTGTGGCAGTAACATTTCAGTTATTATACTTGTAAAAGTGCATCTAATACCGTGCTACATCTGCTGGTGTATAAAGTACACCTGTTCATATCAAATTAAGATGCAATTTCTCCACAGCTGCTGTGATAACTTGAAGCTTCTTTTTTTAACCCTCACTCTGCTTGACAGTTAATATTCCCTTAAGGTATTACTTAGGTATTACCCCTGGGACCAGAGCAAACTGTTAAATATTCAACATGGAGTCCTGTTTAGGGCTGGAAAAAAAAAGAAAAAGAAGACTTTATGAGTTAAAATTGGCGGGATATTTATGGGTTATAACATAGCAGCGGGAGGGATTTGCACATGTGTCAACAGTTAAATTGCCTGTTGCATAAGCCTCCATGTACACACATCAAAGTATAATTTCATAGCTCAATTACCAAGCTAAGCTAACTTTTAGTGGACTCTCTGTGAGCATCACTGAAACATGGGAATGCACCAACAGGCTAGATTTAAAAAAAAAAAAAACGAAGTTCCACCTTTTCACCTTTTTTGTTTGCTAATTAACAGTTTTTGTATGGAGATGTTCATAAGAGTCCCCCTGCCTGAAAATGTGTTATCACTGCTGCACCAGCTCAACCGACCCCCCCCCCCACATCAGAGCACTAATCTCATTACTTTGTGGGTGTGTGTGTAAAAATGTGCTCAGGCATGTGTGTTTTTCTGCATTCGACAGCATTTGTTTGTGGGTGCGTGTCCATGCAAGTACAGAAGGTTGCCTATGTCTGTGTGTCAGCATGCTTTAATACAATATTCAAACACTCCCATGGTGCTTTTACATCTGGGAAATATTAAAAGCTTCTCCATAACTGCTTCTCCCTGCTTCACCAACTGTTCCAGGTTACACGGAGTGAGAACTGAGCTTAATTATCAGACCCGGAAAGCTTCTCTTCTGTCCTGCCAAGTGAACGCACTCTGTGACTCTTCCCTGCCACAAAGCTTGATATTTAATGCATAGGTGCCACGGCAGGCAGTGATGGACGGGGGGAACGTTCAAGTTGACGTCCCGCTAGCGGAATGCAATGCCTTCAAAAACGACCCAGTGTCTGTGAGACACGATCCGTGAGAGGGGATGGAGGGAGAGAGGTTGGGAAAGAGCAGTCAGAAGTGCAAAGGTGACTGAAAAAGGTGACAGGAAGACAGGGAGGATTCACGGAATCTACATATTTTTATCTGGGCGGTTATGGTAAAAGATGACAGCGTAATAAGACCTGAAAGAACTTTCTTTTTCTTTTGGGAGAAATAAATTAGATTTTATGTTGGGTCAAGGCTCAATTACATAAAAATTCCATTAAAAAATACCAGTTATCTTTCTTGCCAAAAAATTAGCATTATGATTATCAAATGACTTCTCAGCAATGTGGTGTTAGGATGGAAAGCTTATCCCTATTGAACATAATTAGTCATTAGTCAATAACTCAGGAATTTCCATATGCTCCCCCAGTCTGCAAATATGAAATTCCTCATAAAACGTATATCTTTAGGAAAACTGGATAGTTTATCTGAATATATATGTAAACTGGATATTTTGTTACATTTGAAAAGCAGTTTTGATGTGTATTACTCTAATCATTTGTAATTCACACAGTGTTCACCCGTTCCAGGAGTCAGAGCAGTTTTTTTTTTAATTAACAGAGTTTTTATTACAACAGTCAATATTAATAGAAACAGCATGGATTAAAATTCATTTCACTGATAATGTAATAAATATATTATTTTTATTACAATGCATGATTAACTTTTATGTGTATTTTCCCAAGTTTAATTAATTGAAAAAAATCATTTTTCTGCTCAACAAATGTCAAGTTTCAGTAAAAGCAGCAGTGAATAACGACCACCTACACACTGACGATATTTATATTAAAGATACTTTATAATAATTCTACCAAACTGGTTCCAGCAGAGATGAAGCAGGAAAAATGTAAATATTTCAGTCAAAATACTAGGAAGATGCAACACTGCAACCTTTAAAAAAATGGCGATGGGTTGTGTTTTAAGAATTAAAGGCTGAGACCTCCAGGGCAAAGAGGCCTCATTTATGCTTCCAAAGCTGTATTTGTACTGAAATGAGCATGCACACCTACTGTAGTACAGTTTCACATCCTTTACTCAACCCAGCAGTGTCATGTTCATAGCTTATTTAGATAATTGTAGATGGTGGATGAATATGTATGTGGCATAAATCTCATATACATGTCAAGGTCTTTACACTGAAGGATGTACTCAGTGGGCTATTCATCAGGCAGACATCACGGTGAGGAACCTGTAATGTACATGTGTAATTCTCATCTTGCGATTACACCTTTGCCCAATAAAACACATGGAGTGGCTGCTCAGTGACAACATTTACCGTATTTTATGCATGACAGGCTTCTGGTATATTTGCTCCTAAATGTATGCTTAGAGAGTATCTTGTTGATCTTGCTACATAGCTATAACATGTCATCATTTGCATAAATAGTGCTGCTGCAAAGGACTGTAGTCTAACGCTTCCATCATGTACACTCATGCTACATTTCACAATGCTTAAGGGAGTGACTATGTTGAAATATATGGAGCAATTTTACTTTTAGAGCCTTTTTGCTTTTCATTTCATTTTTTGACAGCATGAAATTTAGGGTGTTTTGTAGAAGTTAACAAAAACCTACAAGATGCAATGCAATTTGGTAATCAGAGAACTGATTTATATTTGCACTGATTACAAGATTTCCAGGGACTGCTGTGAAGTGTGAGCTTCTATTTCTTCTCTTGTATAATTTTAATATATGGTGGAGGCAGGTATTTTATTCATTTAGTTACAGTGGGTAACCTGAAAAGTGGCACAAGAGTCAGCGGCTAAAGAAAGGATAATAACAGTTATTGTGTATTTCTCATTCATCAGATCAAAGCTATCAGAAAGGAAAAGCGTCCCCCGGATAAAAGCTGCTACTCTTTGAAGCTGGTGAGTGAAGTGACGGCTCGGTGTTGTCGCCCGGGAACAAACAGTGGACATGTCCAACAAAGCTGACAGACACATAAGTTGTCACAAAGTGTTAATGATTAAAGGTTGCAGTAAGACAAGTTTGTTCTGCCTGAGCCAAAAACAAAGTTGCAGATCCAAAACCGAGGCTACACTCAAACAACACAGTGTAACTTTCTGTGCGAGCTGTAAACTGTTCATTTTATTCCTTGGGAAAAATTTCTATAAGCTGCTCAGCTGCTTTGAAACATCATTGTTTTAAAGCAAATCAACCTTTTAATCTGATCACATTTTAAGTCAGTTTATCTGGCTGAGCCTTCAGCAAGAACAACAGTGGGATGTATGAAATTGTCTTCAAATGCTGCCAGGTTTTAGTACAAAAAAGCAAAAAAAATCAATCAGACTGTGACTGTGGATTAGACTGAGACAAGCAGAACCCGGCAGCAGTGCATCTACAATACTGCATTATTAACACTGTGGGGTTTCCTATTCTGTACAAGAAATCATTTAAATTTGGAGTTTGAAGCTTATTAGGATGCGCCATTATTTAATTAGTTTCAAATTCATTACAATTAAATAAAAGAGAATGGTAGAATATATTTTTCTGCCGTACGTTATCCAGAAATCCCAGCTTTGCACAAATACAGCCAAGCAATAACGCAACCAAGGACAAGTGGACTTTCCAATATTTCCAGTGTTTGTTATCTTGACTTCACTGCCACAAATGTGTCTGAAAACTGTGTGACCTGACCGTTCAGCCAGCAACTTTTCCATTTTTAGTCAGAAGCAATAACAGTTTACCAAGTTGAGTTTATGTTTTTAATCGGAGCTAAAATAACTTTGAATGTGCAACAAGTGACTATCTATTCACATCATTACCGAACCACAACAACTCAAAGAACGGACACGGTTTGACATCTTAAAATAAAAATGCAAAATTATACAACATGACATAATATAGATAGCGTTGCCTTGGTTTTCAAATGCTACCAATGCTCCCAAACATACTACAGCAATTCAAACAATTAGCATCCATGGTGTATAACCAATAAGTAGACTAAGGATTTTTTGCGGTTGCTTTTTAACATGTCTGCTTATATGTGTGCATCCACATAGCCAGCATATGTTTTCACTTATGCAAATCATAGATACACATATAGTGTAAAAATAGAGCTGAAAACACTCCTCCACTCTACATGCATATGTGGCAGTAAGCCCAGTCTTGTTAACGAACCTCTAGGTATCAAGGCTGAGCTCATGATTCTACTTGGAGCTACACTATATAGACAACAGTGCCTCTTAATTTTGAATCTAGGTGTTTTTAGTCCCATTGCTAAAGGTGTATAAAATCCAGCACCTACCCATGCAGTCTGCCTTTGCAAACATTTGGGAAAGAATTTGTCATTCGAGCATGGTACTGTAATAGGATGCTAACATTGCAACATGTCCGGTCATGGAAATGCTTAGCAACCACAAACACTCGACCAATAAGAGCAGAGCAGGCCATCTACTAATCAGAGGGTTGGTAGCTCAATCTCTGGCTGACCCAGTCTGCATGCCAAAGTGTCCTTGGGCAAGATACTGAACCTGGAGTTGCTCCCAATGCATTCGTCAGAGTGTGAATGGTAGATAGTGCTTTTTTTGTTCGATGGAAACCACTAAAGCGCTAGTATGAATATGAGAATATGTGCGTGAATGAGGCATGCTGTATAAAAGCGCACTGATTCCTCAAGTAGAGTAGAAGAGTGCTATATAAGAACCCATTTACTATGTCATGTATACTTATGTACTTATGTATACACTGCAGTAGTTTAGGTAATGTTGTAAAGTGAAGTGTTAAATGCATTACAGTGTAGGTCCACTGAGCGCCAGCTACTAGAATATTCTCCAAAAAGGTTTCCAGTTCAGAAGAAGAAAGGCTCGGTTATAGTATTGTCTCCATTTTCAGTAACATACAGCAGGGAGAATGTTCGCAGTAACATTTCACTGCAGACTTCTCCCTTCAGTGTCAGTGATTAAAACAATCCGATGCAATGGTGGCTGCAAAGCTGTAATTTCCTATTCAGTAATGAGACAGACCAGAACACAAGTTATGACCCCATAAATCAGGTGACGGTGGTCTCAAAGGCAAATGACAGAGTTTATTATAAATAAAGAGTGATACAGCCCAGTCGCTGAACCATATATCAAGTGATTAAACCCTTAAAGGCACCTACATTGTTCGTATCAAATTTGACTTAAAGTGTACTCAGTAATCAGGTTTTTTGTTTAGTTTAGTTTTCTTTTGTTTTTAACCTTATGTCTGCATTTTAGCTATAGTCTGTTTTGTGAAAAGGATCTGTTCATTCCAGTCAGCCTGCTGCCTCAAATATTAAACACATCACCTTCTGTGCGGCACAGTCGTTAAAATCTTTCACAAGCTCGAAGCTGAATCACAATTGTGTTTCATCATCATGCAATAGAGATACTTGGGGGTAGGAAAGCACCTTGGACTGCCACCTGAAGTGCTGAACGCACATCGACTAAACAAGCGCTCCACATGACACTGATGACCCCGCATTGTGAATTGTTATGGGCCAATATTTCATCAAAAGGTTGTGGAGGAAAGATTTGTGTATAAATAGGGGCAATTGTAGAAGCCCCGTCTTCTGTGCACTTTCAGCAATGCTTAACTCCTTGACAAACAGCACGGTAGGCCCATTCATCTTTCCCCATATTGAGTTCTTCTGTGAAGAGCAACCTAAGATTGACCCCCGGAGATAAAATTACAGCTCAATATGAAGAAAAGAGTAACAGCCTGACGCAGTACATAGATCAAAGATGGGGCCTGCATCACACATCAATCAAAGTTCAGTGTCCTCATTAAAACCGTCCCTGTTTGCGAGAGGGTTGGAGATAGAGGGAAGGGGTGTGTGTTTTTATGTCTCCACAGGCCCGTTGTTCACTCCATTGGTCATATTGCTCACTTGAAACCACCTCATCAACTTTTAACACCTTCTGCGAGTTGATGCACCCATCAACCTGGTCAAGGTGATTCCCACGCATTCACATTTGATATGCTCATTACTTCAGTCAAGGAGATGCATGCACCTTCACTGTGCACCCAAGCACGTCAGCACACTCACCCTTCCGATATTGATATTCATCTCTCCAGACACACACTTAATGTATACACTACCACTGATTTTAAATACTAAATATTTCCAACAAGCTCCGATGCTGAAAACATTTGATCAATGGGAAATTCCCGACGGTGATAGACCCAGAAAAGGTCACTGGACCCCAGCCAGACAGAGATAATGACAAACATCCATCTTGACGTGCGAGGGGGCAAATGGGAGGGGCACGAAACCACCAGGGCCTATGATATATTGTGATGTGGTGTGTGTGTTATGAGCTGCTGATCCAATACTTATAACATCCTCAGACAGCCTGGCCAGCTGCACTCAGTTTTCAGACTATTTTCTCTCAGCTCTCAATGTTTCCTTGAAATTCTCAGTGTAGGATTACAAGTATAATGGTGTCACGTATTGTTTTTTTTT
>VUQG01006598.1:8284-27122 GCA_015106755.1 Etia nguti | reverse complement strand
TCAATGCCTGGACTTAACCTGTTTGCAAGGCTTATAATGAAGTTCTCATGCTATTGGTTGGCTGGCAGTCAGTGCGACGCGTTCCTTTCTGTGATTGGCTGCCTCCTCGGGTCAGAGTTTAGTCAACCGCTAACGCTGACGTCGACTTCTGCAGCAAAATGGCGGCGCTGACAGCAGTCATGCAGACGAACCGGTCCAGTTCTTTATCATCGTCCAAAAAACCAACCGGAATGGTGTCAACGAGGCGGTTCAAGCTTTTGGACAATAGCGTCCTTTTATTGTTGTCGTTAGCCTCCGTGCTGCATTGTGGTTTGGCTGACGGTAAGACGTTGGTGCTGCTGGACAACCTCAACATCAAAGACACCCATTCAATCTTCTTCCGCAGTCTGGCAGGTCAGTAGGATAATACTTTTTTTTTTGCAGCTTTACTTACTATGCTGTACAGTCGTATATATGCCTCGTTTAACGGGCATGAGCAAGGTTTTGGCAGCTAACAAAAAGCCGCTGCTAGACCAGAAATTGATGCACGATAGCAAGAATGCTAATATTAGCTTAGCTGTGCTGTGTTCGCTGTCCTAACTTATTTGAGCCTCTTACAACTCAGTGTAATATATTATATGGATGAAGATGTGCTCGATGCTGTTGTTGGAAAAATTATTTAAAGAATACTATATATACATTTCCGCTCCTCTGCTCTTCTGGTTTGCTGGCAGGTACAGTGGGGGGGGGGGGATCCACTTTCCTATTTAGGGAACAGCCTTCAACATAGGAGTTCATACAGTTTTGGGGATTACTGTTTTAAGAAGAGATGTAAAACAAAACGCATATATGAGTCTGAAAATACAGCTTTTTGTAGTAATCGGGGATATTACATGCTTTTATTAGAGATAACATCAGTGCTTGCACACTTTTGCTTTGTACTGTTGTAGTAAACATGTCCTAAATTTCAGAAACCACTGTGTTAAAACTTAAACCTTAGTACGCCATTGTTACTGTTAATTATAATGCATCTCTCTTCTTCAGACCGTGGATTTGACCTCACCTTCAAGACCGCTGATGATCCCTCCCTGTCGCTGATCAAATACGGCCAGTTCCTGTACGACCACTTAATTATCTTCTCACCATCAGTTGAAGGTGAGTTTCACATTGTTAGTACAAAAAATAAATAAATTGTGGCAGGCGATTTCTTCCTTAAGGTAAACACTTTTTTGTCATCTGCAGATTTTGGTGGAAATATAAATGTGGAGACTATTACATCCTTCATTGATGGCGGGGGCAATGTCCTGGTTGCTGCAAGTTCAGACATCGGTCAGTTGATTTATAACAGGGTTGGTTCCAGTCTTATATTATTTATTTGAAATGTTTAAGTATGCTCATTAAAGTATATTTGTTTTGTTCTTTTTTCTCAGGTGACCCTCTGAGGGAGCTGGGCAGTGAGTGTGGCATTGAGTTTGACGAGGAAAAGACTGCTGTCATTGATCATCACAACTATGATGTGTCTGATCCTGGAGAGGTAAATGGCTTGGCCTTTAAACAGCTGCCATTTTATGTTTTTTTATGTTGATGTAATTTGTGATCTTTCGTATCTCCAGCACACCCTGATTGTTGCTGACCCAGAGAACCTGCTGAAAGCTCCCACTATTGTCGGCAAACCCACCAAGAAACCTGTTTTATTCAAGGGTGTCGGGTAAGCACAGTGATTTTCACAGTGTTTAAGATGTGTGATAAATTCATCCTTTTAGCTGGAGCAGAGACTTGTCTGAGAAGATGGAATAGATAATATTATTAGATTTTTAGTCATTGTAAAAGATTAACTCCTTTGCTCAGTGAGAACTATATTGAATGCATTAAATGCCACGGCTCGCTTCTTCCAGCATGGTTGCAGACCCAGACAACCCTCTTGTCCTGGACATCCTTACTGGCTCCTCCACCTCGTACTCCTTTTTCCCTGACAGACCCATCTCACAGGTAATAATGCTGACATGTCACGATAATGTCGAAAAATGAATTATGATTTATTCAGGAGAAACTGTCCCGGGCATGATAAGTAGCCCTTTAAAATTAAAATTGTTTAGTAATGCTTTTGGAAGAAAGAGGCACAAGCTTATTGTGCACTACCTCATTTTCTCCAAGATGTATAACGTGGTCGAAGTTTCAGCTGCGAGGAGCAGCCAATCAGAAGAAAGGGAGGAGCTAAAACTGCTTTGTTCAGGCAGAGGACCAAACCTCATGCAGAACCAGGCTCAGGGAGGGGCAGCTATCAGCCATGGCCGTTTGGGAGTTACAAATGAACAGAAGTGGTTCATCAATTTTATTTTTTTAATGTTGTTGTTGTTTTGTGTTTTTAATGCTGTAGTACCCCCACGCTGTCGGCAAGAACACCCTGCTGATCGCTGGCCTCCAGGCTCGAAACAATGCCAGAGTGGTGTTTAGCGGCTCCTTGGACTTCTTCAGCGATGCCTTCTTCAACTCTGCTGTGCAGAAAGCCACACCAGGTTCACAGAGGTACTCCTCTCAGCGATGGCCTGGCTTGTTTTTCTGCCATGTGAATTTTACAAGTTTAAACACATTTACTGCAGATTTCTGCAAGTTTAGATGCTTAGAATCTGTTCCACTGAGTTTGCAGTTTAGTGCATTTGACCTCCTAAAGCTAATCTGTAGGTGGAAAATAGTCTTAAAATGTAAGACTGTAATGACTATTCACTGATATTAGATTTGGTTATAATATAGTTGTTTACAGATGTCAGTGTTTGTCTCCTTGTGGGCTTTTTCAGGCACGAGCAGACAGGGAACATGGAGCTGGCTGAGGCTCTGTCTAGCTGGGTGTTCAAGGAGGCCGGAGTCCTCAGAGTGGGAGCTGTTACCCATCATCGCGTAGGAGAGACCGCCGCCCCCACAGCATACACCATCACCGACCTCGTGGTGAGTCTTGTTGTCTGTTAGTTATCATCACCATGAAGATATTTGTTTTTTAGTGCAGTGTAGCTCAGTCACTGTAAAACCTTCTCACGCAGGAGTACAGCATTGTCATTGAGATGTTGTCTGAGGGCCGTTGGGTCCCGTTCGACGGAGATGATATCCAGCTTGAGTTTGTGAGGATCGATCCCTTTGTCAGGACTTATCTCAAGAAAAATGGTATGGTATTGTATTATAGAATACATTTGCATTCATTTACGTCTTGTTTACAACCTACATGTATTGTTTTTATAATATTTTGCAGGGTTGATTTCATATTTACTTCATATTTACGAACTGCATTTATGATAAATGCTGCATTGTTGTTCAACTAGGAGGTAAATACAGTGTCCAGTTCAAGCTGCCTGATGTGTATGGAGTCTTCCAGTTCAAAGTGGACTATAACCGACTAGGATATACACATCTCTACTCCTCCACCCAGGCAAGTTAATCAGAAGTTCCCTTCATTTCTAGAGACTGAGTCATGTTGAGTTTGTTTACTATAAGATAAATGTATAGAAATGGTAAATATGGAAAAATATTGCTCAATTAATCATCCTGGTTACTACTTCTGTTCTTTTATCAATCATTTGTTGTAATAGTAACCTATTAGTTGATGTGCTGTATGGCTTGCTAACTAATACAGTTGTGTTTCTCCACCATAGGTATCGGTGCGTCCCCTGCAGCACACCCAGTATGAGCGCTTCATCCCCTCAGCCTACCCATACTATGCCAGTGTCTTCTCCATGATGGCTGGACTCTTTGTCTTCAGCGTAGTTTTCCTCCACATGAAAGAGAAGGAGAAGTCTGACTAATACAGAATGCCAACGGGGAAGAGAAAATAAGACTATGGAAGTGAACTTGTGGTGTGAAGAGTGGAAATGAATGTCGTGATGGCTTGAGTCTTCATGCAGGGACTTGGACTGTTTCTGTTCTGTTATTGGGGAACTCACTTTGTCGGGTCTGAGGGCCAAAAGAGGCGCTGACTGTAATGCAGTGGTTGTGGGAGGTTTTTTTTACACTTTGGAATCACTCAGTGGCCCTTGTCTGTTCTGAAGTCAGTCAGTGTTTGTTTAAAGTTGCTCTACAATTGATTAAATATCTCAAGTTGAACATCTGATTAGAAATGGGGAAGAAATTTACATTAAAATTTGACCTGCATTGTTTTTTTTGTTTGTTTTTTTCAGCCAGAAAAGTTTATAGTGGTAACTACATGCACTGATTATGCCAACAACTCTTTTGTTTTTTGTTTATCAGATTGTGTTTCCAAATAAGTTGGAGTCATCTTAATAAAATATTGACATTCCACTCAATAGAAATTCCTGTTGTCTCTTTAACTTAACACACAATAGGTGTGTGCATTGAAATGTTACGACTGGTTTGATCCACTGTCGCGGGAGGTGGTATGAATTGTGTTTACGGCAAAAATAAATGTTTAATGACTAATATTAATGCGCAGATGCTTAACAATTCTGAGCATAAAAACTTTAAATTTGTGAAAGTTTAAGGTCCTTCAGTCTGTGGTTAATACACCGGATGACGTAATTGACGTAACCCACTGACGGCGTGAGTTCAGTTGTCACTCAGCAGATGATAGCATGAACGTAACCTTAGCATGCGTTACATTGATTAATTAACTACGGAAATAAGCAAAAAGAGGTGACTTAAAGTAGGCGTAGTTCACAAGTGGCAGTCAAAGTAATAAAACGCAGAGTATCAGAAAAAACGGTTCTGCTAAGAGTTAAATGTGGGTTAACTTTAAAACTTGTTAACCATCGCAAGCCCCTGGAAAAAAAAAAAAAGTCGAGTGGCTAAAGCTAATGCACAGCTATAGGGGAACAGCACTAGGTTAACCGGGCTGTTCAGTGACTGAGGTTACACTGCCTCGCTGTTTGCTAGGCGTTAGCACTATGGTCCCGAGCTAGTGTTGGTCGATAACACTGACAACAAGTCCTATATTGCTAGTTTGGAAACCAGTTGTATTGGTGGGCAGGATAATGTTAGCAAGCTACTGCGGGCGGCGTTAGCTTTAGCAAAACAAGTGCTTTGAGTCAGCTGACAGCCTGCTGTAAGCCGCCAACAGACCAGTGATGGATCAACTGAAAGTAAAGGATCGTATATTGGAAAATATCTCCCTTTCTGTTAAGAAGGTAAGGGCTGCTGGGTTGGTTACCGCTAAAATACTGCCAGACATTTTCGCGTTAAGATTTTTCACACGTTTGAATGACTATAGCTAACGTTAGGTCATCTTTTGTCTGCTAAAGAGGGCAACTTTCAAGTCAGGAGGACACAGGAGGGCCTTGCCCCTACTGATAGAAGAAAATAGTGCAGTAAATGTTTCATATAATGTTTTGTAGCTCCAGCTGTCAGTTAAGTAGAAGTTTGTCTTTTTTTGGCTATGGTAACAAAAGTGACCAAGCCCCTGTGTTTGTTCACTGCGGCATGTGTTATAAACATACCTGCAACCATAAATCCGACACATTTGTAGCATAAGAGGTCAGTAGATCTTTGCTCTTGATTTTAAATGTAAGTAATGGGCCATTTTGGAAGTCGTGAGCAGTTCTCCTTGGTGTTGTGGAACAACATTTCTTATAACCTGACAGACAGCATTGCACCGTCTTCCTTCTTCTCCCCCAGTTAGTTTTTGCATTCGTTTTCAAAAACCACGTTTATTTATTTATTTTTTTGTCATTTTATTTATTGTTTTATTTCATTTTATATTATTACTGTTATATATTTTTTTTAAATTTATTTTTCCCCTTGACGTTTTAATCTGTTTCTGTGTTATATTTCATTTTCAGTCCAAATCACCAGTCCCATAATCAGGTGATTGAATTAGAAAAATTCCATATTTGCTTGTTTATTCCATCAAGCAAATGTCTGTGTTTCACCAAGTTTTACCCTGTAATTTACTCTGTTCATATGTTTTATTGGACTGTCACCTGAAGGACTGTTAAAGTGCTTGTAAGCAGATGTTCCTCAAGCTTCTGGGCAAATGTACAGTGTTTACCTCAGACAAACATTAGTCACTGAATAAAGTTACAGGAAATAAATGATCGTTTTTTTTTTCTTGAGTTACAATCCTCAAACCTTCTCCAAAGTGTAATGCTTTGGCATTTTAATACATTATATTAGGTTCAGGATTAAGTTCAAGGGGCTTTGCGGGTCAGTCCAGGACAATGAAACTGTGTTGTCTGTCACTATTTGGTCCTCGGTGCCAGCACATGGGATTTGAAATGAAATGGCCACTACAAGGATAGAAGTGGCAATGCTCATCACTAATCACATTGAAGACCAGTCACATGAACAATGTATGAACTAAAACCTGTTTAGTACCTCCTGTCCCTATTATAGGGGACAATACATATTTGCATATCCTATGGATAGCTGAAGTCTCCAGCCCAGAGTTAAAGATATTATATGAGGTCTGTGCTGCAGCCAACTTACCTTGACTGTCAGTGTAAATCATGAAAGGCATACTTTCTTGGCAAGTCCTTGACTTGGCTTAAATTCCTCGGTTAACTGTGTGTTGTACTGTAGGATTAACTTTCCTGACACTTTGTCCTAAATGTTATTCATGCAGTGTTGATGACATCCATAAAGATACTTTAACTTCATCATCAATTATATTGCTTTAGTTTCATACAACAGCATCTTGGATTTCAAACTAAATGTTTGAAATCCAAGATGCTGTTGTATGAAACTAAAGCAATACAAATAACAGTGGATGACCAGTTTTACAAATTCACTCATGGGAAGAGGTCCTTTACATGGTTTATGTTGGTGGCTGTTTTATTTGTCTAGAGTGAATGAACAACAAAACAAACCAATGATAAGCGTTGTCTCTTCACAGCTGCAGAGTTACTTTGCTGCCTGCGAGGATGAAACTCCAGCCATTCGAAATCACGACCGGGTACTGCAACGGCTCTGTGAACACCTTGACCACGCTCTGCTATATGGGTAAGATGGTCACTAGAAGCAGATTGCACACACTGTACATAAAAGACGGAACTAGCCACCATGACACCGTGATTTGCAAAATTTCCATCAAGCTGAGCATTTTACTTGTTGCCATTTTAGTGCTTTCAAGCCAAATGTCAATAAGTGTGGAGACACCCCAAAAGGTAGATTTTGTTCATCTGGACGCAGCGTTTTCAGTGGGAGAAACTTTTCGTCACTCATCCAAGTGACTTCTTCAGTCTCAACTAGATTTGCACAATAACTGAAACCAGCCCACTGAATAAACAATGGGCTATGAGGTCAGTTCCTTGAACAGTAGTGTGCAAATTGTCACGACCGTTGATAAACAACCACCGATCAGAGCCCATTGATCAAAGGCCATTGATCGCAGACCACTGATCAATGGCCATGAGTGTGGAGACAGCTTGTTCGATTTGTCAACCACAAAATGGTCCTGCCCTAAAGCATAGCCTTGTACAAAATAAACATCATGTTGTGTTTCCATAAGACCTGAACCTAGAAACTGAGACCATAAACTCTTCCAGAAAATGTTTACTGATGCCATGAATCAAGGGAGGAACAGTCCATTTTTCCTATGAGCTCTGACTTTTTGCAGCTGTGTGAGACTGTGCCTGCTGATGAGGGAGAATGCAGTTTGAAATCTCTTCTGTACTGGCTTCAGTTTCCAGATCCAGATGTTGAATACATCTTTTGTATAAAATCTAAGGATTGAAAGAGCAAACATTTGTATAAATTGTATTATTCTTTTGTGTTTTTCTGCAAGATTTATGTCCATCCATGATATCTGTTACAACTTGTGGATGCTTTTGGTTTCAGTTTACATATACACTTTTCACTGCAGGCTGCAAGACATTTCTTCAGGCTACTGGGTGCTGGTCCTTCACTTCACTAGAAGAGAGGCTGTGCGTCAGATAGATGAGCTTCAGCACATAGCAACCAACCTTGGTCGAAGTGAGACATCCCTCTTAAACCAGCACGCACACATGTGGAGTACTTGTACTTATTAAATTATTACTGAACCATTATGTTTGTTGTTTGTAGGCCGTGCATGGCTATACCTGGCACTGAGCGAGAGCTCTTTAGAGAGCTATCTTCGGCTCTTTCAAGAGAACCAAGCACTGCTGCATAAGTATTATTTCAAGTAAGTCACCCAGTCGTTTGATCCCGATGGCTTAAAGGAAATGAAATGTTACTAGTAATTTATATTAACTGAAACATTGTCTTTTGTGAACACCTCTCTCATATTTTTATTGTTTAAAAAAAAAAAAAAATCTTCTTTCACGAGTAGGAACGCACTGGTCTGCAGTCACGACCACCTCACACTCTTTCTCACGCTGGTGTCCGGCCTGGAGTTCATTCGCTTCGATCTGGAGCTGGTTAGCATATACTTCACTACCATATCAATAGAAACTACATTTCTTAAATGATTACAGCATAACTATGTTTTTGTTGGGTCCTGGTGGTTCAGGATGTGCCCTATCTAGATGTGGCCCCCTACATGCCAGAATACTACAAACCACAGAACCTGCTGGACTTTGAGGAAAGGCTGCCTAGCTCAGACAGCCTGTCACTGCACTCCTTCACCTCCCTCACCTCCACCAACCTGGAGTGGGATGATAGTGCCATAGCTCCCTCTAGTGAAGGTAAGATGTACTTAATGTGATAATCTGTAGCTAAATTTTATGTCTTGCTTTACTTGTCTTCAGATTTGATTATGTGTTTTAGTCTAGAGACACAGAATAACTGGTTTGACAATCTTTTTGACTTTATGGGCTATTAATTCTTAGTGAAGATTGAGTAGTCGGTTTTCCTGAGTTCTGATTTTATTTATTTTTTTGACTAGCCAATAGAAATATGTAGTGTTAGTTTTAAGTGTCGCTGTGTCTGCAGTGTGTGGAATTAGCTCTCGTGTTATTATATTCTGCTCTTCTGCTGAGAGAACATGCAGGCATGGCAGGCTGTATTTTTGGGTTTATGATGTAATCGGGGTTTGCTGCAGTGCAATTACACGCACTCATGTGCTTTTGCTCAAATTCATACTGTGATGTCAGGCTAATGGCATGTCAAAGCAGAAGTTAGTTTGACCTTGGCCTTTTATTACTCACAGATATCATCGTGCATTTTATCAGCTGACTTGGCGTGCAGATGCCATTGGTCATTGAATATTGTCATCAGGGTGATTGCAGCACTAAGCATTTCCCCATCACACCCCACAAACTACCAAGCCAGTTCTCATTTTTTAGTTCCCACTACTTTTCCATATTGATTCTGTTATTTTGTGTTCCACGTATCATGTTGTTTTACTGTTTCTGTGACATTGACTCAGTCTCCTCTCACCTGTCTCCACTCCACCTCTCTCTAATGTTGAATGTTATGCCTCCTTTTTTTAGATTATGATTTTGGTGACATCTTCCCCGTGTTGCAGTCACTGCCAAGTGCAGACTGGGAAGGTGGGACATTGGTCAACCCTCCCTCTCCTGCCCTACCATGCCTCCTTCCTTCCTTTCCTTCCTACTGTCTGGCATGTTTGTGCTTAATGCATGCTGGATACTCTACCAGTAAAAACAGCTAGCCGGTGTAAAATATTGTGTCTGAAGACACAGAAACACACTTGATTAATGGGAAATGGGTAAGAGTGGTTGAGTTTTATGAGGGAGATTTCAGTTTTTTTTAGGCGAGTTTTAATCTGAGGTTTTGTGACACATGACTGACTTTTTATGAATGAATGTGATGTACATTTACTCCCATAGCTGGGAATTTAAATGAAATTTTACATGATTAATACAAATTTAAAAGCACAGTGCTTACTTCAATAATTACAAAAGTAAACCTCATAGAAAAGGTACTGAAAGACTTTAGTAAAGCTTTATTAAATAATCCTATTAATTCAGTTAGAAAAGAGGCTTATTTTACATGAAGGTCATGATAAACATTGACTAGTAAGTTTGTTTCACCTGGGTACTCGGTGCTGGGTGGGCTATAAATGAGGACAAAATTATAAGCCCCACTATGAACATTTTTGTTTTTTAAAAGTATTTCCCAAGTGCTGTTAAACAGACCAAAGATTTGTTTTTTAACACAGCTTTTCCAAACATCCTTGTTTTGTATGCTTACATTATTTTACACAAAGAAACAAAATTATGTCACAAAAACTATCAGGGTAACAGTTTTTAGCTCTCCTGATGCTAAAAGTCAGTTGTGTATCCTTTTTGCTGGATAACAACCTGCAGGTGTTTGTTGTAGTTTTCCAAAAGTCTCTCAAACATCTGCTGAGCAATCCCAGTTCATTTTTCTTTGGCGATTCTCTCAAGCTCCTCCAGATTCGATGGTGATCTGGCATTCACTTTGGTTAACTGGAGGAAGTTCATCTCCAGGAGCAACTTATCTTTGGATTAATGGTGTCAGACCCAGTTTTGCTGCTGCCTGCTTGAGGTTTTCTTTGAAAATCTTCACATATCCTTCTTTTTTTATAATTCCTTTCACCTTGATGAGATTCGCAGTACCAGAAACACTACAGCATACCCACTGCCTAATACTCCCACCACTGTGTTTCACTGTGCAGAAATTTTTTCTTGGTCTACAACCTCACAGTCCATTCCTGTGCAGGGTTCTAGTGATCGTCTTCTTTGAGAGTACAATTCCCGACTCTTTGAAATCGTTCCCTTCCTACCTCTGCCAGGCTTGTTCGGTGCTGTGTGGCTCTCTTTGAATGTCTTGATGATTCTTATCTCTCCAGTTCATGACACTTTGGAAACGCTTTGATAATTTTGTATATCCATCTCCTGCTTTGTGAGCATCAACAATTGTTTTTCTCAAGTCTAAACTGATTTTTTTAGTTTTTGGCATGATGATTTCTCAAGATACTGTGTGTAAATTGTAAGATAACCCTCAGTTTTAACTTTATTTTACTTTGAGCATCACAAAGTTAAACAAAGTGGTTTGTGCTATGGCTCAGTAAAAAAGTCAGTTTTTCAGGAGACTAATAATATTGATCCTGGATTTTTTTTTTTCTGAAATAATAATGTTACTGTGTGCAAATCGAAATTATTTGTGCTTTCTAAAGAAAACTAGTATGTTTAGAAATGCTGTGTTGAAAGTTCCTTGCTCTGTTTAAAAAAAATATTTAAAAAAAATACATTTTTGACAAAAGCTTTAAATTTCATAGTTGGGCTAATAATTCTGCCCTCATTTGTATTTGTTTTCTGTCATGTTGTGCATGTGTTACTTGTTGGGAGAGTGGTCGTTGTACTCACTATGTCTTATTATTTACCACAGCAAGAGATGCTCCTGAAGTAGCTGTAACTCACCTCATTGAGTCTGTCTCTGGTACACTGTGTATCTGTCTGCTATATCATTTTGTGTAATGTCTTCCTGTGTCATGTGTTGCACTGGCCTAGGTTTAGCTAAGCTGAAGTTTAAGGTCAAGAGTGATGATTGCTCTTGGTCACAGAGTTCAAATGAGCTTTCAACTTTATTTTAACGCATGCGTATACAGTAAGGAGTCGTATGCACACGCAATCTGCATATGTGAAATTTGTCACCATTCACAATTCATTCCACAGATTAAATTTATTGATCCGAACATCGTTTGTTTAGAGAAATCATCAAAGTCGTCTAACTCTTTAAGCTATAGTTCTATTTGCTGGCATCAGGGCTGAGATATTCCAGGTTTCTGTCATGCATAGATGTTCTAGTTCTACCTCAATCCCAGATATCTGCCTTTTAGAAAAAGCAGGATGCTGTTGGATAACAAACACTATTCTCCTATTGCAGAGCCATCTTAGCTGCCACTGGATCTCTTTATTCTTAAAAAAGCACGCTTGTCCATTTTTTTGAAGCTTTGATGAGAATATAATTGTCAACTGCAGCTTGTAAAAAAACAACATTGGTCAGTCATTATTAATAACCCTAATTTCAAATGCTGATTCCTCTAAATTATTCAGACATATCCATGTATCATCCAACTCTGCCAGCTACAGTGATAAAGCTTGACCTAGGTCTGTGCCTGTGCAAAGAAAACCTCTGCCTGTGTGCCTAACTGAGGTCTTACTTGTTGCATTTTGTGCTTTCTTGACCCTGCCAAAGGCCTACCAAGAACACTGCAGTCCCTAACATTTGTTGTGCTACACTGGTGAAGGAATACACAGACTTTTTTGTGGTGCTGTTTTGTTGGTCACTTCTCGAATTCTTATAAAAATGCATGAATAGAAAGGATTCCCCTTCACATTACTTCTTTGTAGTATATTTGCTACCAAACCAACAGGACAGTGCAAAAAAAAAAAATCTGTATTTCTACAATGGTGTCAATGTAAATGTAGTAACTGCTGCTGCTTTTGCATGAAATAATTGAATCTCTGTGCCTTTTCATGGTAGAGGGTGACCTGACTGACCAGGCGAGCTGCCCACGATCCAGTGGCTCTGATCCGCAGACGGTCATAAGCGATACTGTGGTGCTTTCTACCACTGTGAAGGGGAAGCTAGCAACTGTGTCTCCTCACAGCCCCACATTCAGACACAACCCATTCAACGAGGACTCAGACACCAATACCTCAGCTGACGTCACACCAGTTCATGTGCCTAGCCGCCACAGTAGCACCACCACAGGGGATGACACGGAGATCAACTTCAATGAGCTTGAGGTTATTAGGTAGGGTAGATATAGTTTCCATTACTGGCATGCACATATTTCTGGTGTTTCAAACAAGCGCTAACGCCTCTGTTCTTCCAGGATGGCAAAACGAAGGAAACCAACAAAGAAGAGACGTGGAAAGAGCTTCACAGATTCCATCGGCAGCACCCATAACTCCATCTCCTCTGCACAAGTGGATATGGAAAGTAGCATCACTTCGGTAGATGCTGATTTAGTAAACTGCTCTGTAGTGAAGCTGTATGATGAAGGAGAGTTGAGGAGAAGCCGGCTTGGATCAGAGGTTCTGGATGAAGGACGGGATGATGGAACAGGCCTGCGACTCCCAGAGATGACAGACACCTCCATGGACAGTGTGGGCCAACCGCTGTGTGATGTCATTGACCAGCTCAATGGGGCTCTGGATAGAGAAGACACCTGGGAACATCCAGGGGAGGACAAAAATAGCGAATGCTGTTATCGGACCTCCGAGCCTCCTGCACAGCAGCCCTTTCGTAAGGATTCAGGGGGTAAACCACCTGATCCGGCCCCAGGAGAGACTTCTTGCTCCCCTCTGGCCAAAAGCCGCGACTTCCTGCCAACCTCTCCTGTTCCTGCAGACGTTTGCTGCTTTACCCCCAACAGTCCAGACTCTGCTCCCACGGGTGGTAGCCACCATGACTCTACAGAGCATAGCCAGTCACAAACTTTTTCAGGTGGCTTTGAAGATGAAAGGAAAGCAGAAGCGCTTGCAGGACAGGAACCCGTCATGAAGGAGGAGGAAGACGCACAAACATACAAAGAGAGTTTTAAAGCCGACGAAGCAGAACAAGTATTACAAGAGGAGAAGCTTAGTCCCTCTGAAAGTTCTCATCCTGCAGAGTTTAAGTAAGAAGCTGAACAAATTTAGCTGTTTGATGTTATAATGTTGTTTAATATTATTTTAATAGTGTTCAACATTCGAATTTCAGGGTGGACAACAATCACTTGCTGCTGCTTATGATTCATGTGTTCAGAGAGAATGAGGAACAGCTCTTCAAGGTAAAGATGGAGACAAAGTTTTTTTTATTGTCTTGAAAATTCAGCTTCTTTAAAACATCTATGGAAACTTTAAGGGATAGTGGTTTTAGTGTTGTTGCACCTGCTGGTTTTGACATCAGAGAAGTGGATATGGGTTAACCCTGTAAACAAAAACCTACATTTATTACAATTTGACATCTTCAAAAATCATTGTGTAACAGAGTTAAGTAACAATGATAATCAACAAATATAAAGAAGCTGCTGATGAACTGCATCAGTCTAAAAGTCCTCTGCAGATTGTGTCATTTATCTAACATCGACATCATGTTATAGGCTGCTTTACAGCTGACAGTTGTCAACACTTGTCTCAGCTTTTTCTTTGTGTTTTCAGATGGTGAGGATGAGCACAGGTCACATGGAGGGGGACCTGCAGCCTCTTTATCTGCTGCTGACTGACTGTTACATCTACCTGCTTAGAAAGGGTGAATGTCTTTTCTGCAATAAGGGGTGAACAAGTCCAAAACTTAAACTGGGAATTAATAATAATGGAATTTGGTCCCACGATATATATTTACATTATATATTAAACAGTTTTGGGAACAGTGGTGTCCAAGTTTCACAGTTTGAAGTTTTATTGTCATTGCACAGTAAAGACACATGTTTCCCTGTACATTAAAATTATTCCTTTATTGTCCACAAAAGATGCCAAAGAGAAAAAATGAACATATAAATAAGATAAACAGGATGAACGATCATTAAAAAACAATAGAAAAAATTAGAAATAACAGCAAGAATAAGAATAAGAAGCACAGAAGAAATAGAAGATATACATACAAAACTATATAACTAAAATAAAAGAATCTGAGCTGCAATAAGATCTGTACATATTTATACAATTTAGAATACTATATCAGCTGAATGTGCTGTAGTAGGATAGCAGTATTTGTATTTGGGCTGCACATAATGTTTACACGTGAGATTAACATGTGCTTTCTGCATGTCTTGTATTCCTCCGCAGGTGCAGCAGAGAAGCCCTACACAGTAGAAGATGCTGTTTCTTATAACGAGCTGGACTACATTTCAGTAAGCTCTTAATTACAAGAGTTACATGTTTCTATTACCTCGTCATATTATATTTATCACATACAGACTGCATGCTGTGAGTTGTGAAGCCTAACGTGACAGTTTTGTTTCTGATGAAGTCATGATGTTGTTTTCATTTAGGTGGGCCTCGACCAGCAGACAGTAACTCTGGTTTGCACCAACAGACGAAGAAAATTCCTGTTGGACACAGCTGATACCTCACTGACGAGGTGAGTACTTATGTGTGCCGTTTATTTGTTTTTACTAGTTTAGCTGCACGCAGTATCTGACATGTCCAGTGTTTATGTCCATCTGACATGATTGTGTCTTTGCAGCATGCCTGCGCAGTCTCTCCTCTCATGTTTGCATGCATGTATGGGCTGACATATCAGAAATCAAATGATCTGCACTGAAATGAAGACTCTTCTGTGACTTAAGTTAATTTTATGTCCAAAGCAGGAGGCTAAATCAGTATTTCCATCCAACTGTAAGCATGTGAGCTGGAGAGATACTGACTTCATAGAAGCATGAAGGTTACACCGCCAAATGGTTGTTAGTCCCCCTCCTTCTGACCTCCTGTCAATTTCTTCTTGACTTTTAGTTGGTTCCTGACTATTCTCAAGTCAGCTATGGTAAAAGGATGTCGAGAGCCTCCGTACCCCTCAGTTCTGACAGACGCCACCATGGAAAAACTGGCTCTCACCAAATTTGTCTCCCAGGAGTCTCACTCCGAGGTAAAGTAACTTTAAACACGATGATCACATTCAATTCAATCATTACTGATATATAAAAAAAGAACTTCCTGTTGCACCTGTTCAGCTAGGGTTACATATATGTACATATTTTGTCCTCTAAAGTCCGTATTTATACTAAAATAACAACTTTCCTTCAAAACAGCCGAGCATCCCTAACATCAAATATTATAACCCCAGTTCCAGAAATGTTGGGGCACTGTGTAAAATGTAAATAAAAACAAAATGCAGTGACTTGAACATCACGTAAACCTGTGTTAATCACAGTACAAGATCAAAAACATCTCTGACTTGTTTTTCTTTGTATTTTACACATATGGTTGTAGAATGATTGAGTCCCTGCTTTATTGTTTTCATATTTCTTGGCAGACTTTAAAAGAGGTGATTAACTGATCCTTACCTGTGTTCCCAGGCATCTGAAGTGTCTATTAAACTGTATTCACTGGTTCACTGGGAGGATCCTATGGACATGACTTTATCTCCCCAAGGTGGTCCACCAAATCTTGGAGGATTTTCCAGCACAAAAGAAGGGTCTCTGCAGTATCGGTCTGGAACTACATACCTGGGTAAAGAGCATTGGAAGAGCTGCTACCTCGTTCTCAGGTACGAGCAGGTTGTTCTCTCCTTATTTTAATATCAAACATTAACCCTCAAGCATTGTGTGTTATCAGTTGTGACGTCTCTTTCCTTGGAAAAAAAATAAATAAATAAAACACTGATAAGCATTAACACCACTGACATACATTTATGACTACTATGTGCAAAAAGTGTAGATTACATTTACCATGCAATTCACTTCCCTTCTATGAACTTTAGCAGTCATAGTGAACTGTATGTGTTTAATGCGTCTTTTGTTAAGATGAATGTAACTATGCTCTCTCGTCATGCAGTAATGGGATTCTGTACCTGTATGCAGAAAGAACAGATGTGACCCCCCTGCTCTCGGTCACCATGGGGTAGGCTTCATATGCAGACTCTTCAAAATCCATGAAGCAGATGTGCAAAGACACTAAAGTTGACTGCTATATTTTCTCATGTTTTTTTTGTATTCTCTCACTTTTCAACAGAGGAGAGCACTGTGGAGGCTGCCGTCGCTCAAACAACACAGAACGTCCACACGCTTTCCAAGTCATCCTGACAGAGCGCCCCCCGCTGGTGCTCAGTGCAAACAACGAGCAGGACATGGCTGAGTGGATGCAGTTACTCTGCCAGTCTGTGTCTAAAGGGGTAAGGAGAGAAAGATGGTAACGACAACCTGTTCATTAGTGCTCATGAGGTTTGCCCAACCATAAAGAAGTCTTTAAAGAGCAATGGTTATTGTGTACTTCAGATATTAAAAGGGGAAGTGCATTATTTTCCTTCTATGTATCGGCCATATGAAAATGATCATTACACATTTGTTACAACAGTTTCTGATGTTCCCATATTTATATGGGCATGGTGTAAATATAAGATACAACCACCTTGCTTCCAGGTCATTCCTCAGGGTGTCTCCCCCACCCCTTGTATCCCATGTTGTCTCGTGGTGACAGACAAGAAGCTGCTGACTTGCCATCAGGACTGCCAGACGAGTTTCTTTCGTTCACTGGGCAGCGCTGACATCTGTGATGTCATCGCTGTCAGCCTGGAGACGGACATGGAGTACTGTGTTATTGTGAGTGACCATTTCTAAAGCTGGTGTTAGTTTTGCTAACATGGCTTATCAGTGTAATCTCTGTTCAATGCGGTATTGAAACAATAATAGTAAATAGGTATGCTTTGATATGTTAATTTTAAAACCTGCATGTACTTCTGTCAAGTAATAAGAAATTTAACTCATCCAGAAGAAGAAAAAAAGTGCCTATTCTGACATTTTTAGGAACCACTGGAAATTGTATCATAATTTATTAAATGTCGATAAAACTCATGTTTAAGCCGAATACAGCCGTTGCCTTCGAGCTTGTGAAGAACAGTTGCACTGTTGATCTTGTGGAAATAAAATGTGCAGAATGTGCCATCAGATTTCAGTTTGAGGGGTTAACTCATTTTCTCTCATGCTGCTGCTATAACACTGTACTTAAGCATGTAAATGGTAAATAGACTCGTTCTTCTACAGCTGTTTTCTACTCTAGCTCTCAAAACACTTTGTAGAACATGTGTTATTCACACACATAAGTTCATACAAGCACTTTTTTTTTTGTCTAAGTGCTTTCTATGAACACACTTCAGGGTTCAGTATCTTGTTCAAGGACACTTTTGCATGCAGACTGGAGAGGATCAAACCACCAGTCTTCCAATTAGTAGATGACTTACTCTGTCACCGCTGCCCCGTGTACATTGCATAAATTGTGTTTCCCCTCTTTAACACTTTTTTAACACTATAATAAGCGTCACAGTTATTCTCTGATTTGTTGGTAGGAGTTTGCGGCTGATCGGGCACAGTTCCTCCCGCCCTGGGTTTTGTACTTCAACGGGTGTGGAGAAAGAGATCGATTGCTGCAGGCTTTGGACGATGCATGGAAAGCCATTTTTCAGGTAACAACATAGCTTAGCCTGTCATTTGCTGTGTGTTTAAGAAAAAATAGAGCAACTGTGCAGCCAGAGAAAATAACTACTATCAGGATGTAACCCTCATGCACCCTCATCACACACAGGTTGAGCTTCCTCACAGAGACGTTTCTGATCCATTGGTGCAGAAACGCTGTGGCGAGGCACTTGAGCTGATGAAGAGCGCCTGGCAGAGAGCCGACAGTCTGGCTCGAGGCAGAGCCCAACGTGAACCGTGGTGCTGACAGACACACACGTGAATATCTAGACATTTGTGTGTGTTTGTTGCCACTGAGACAGAGTCTGAGTTTGACAGAATGGGGTATAACATTTTGTGCCACTGCGTAGTCATAAACTAAAAGACTTATAAACCAACGAGATGTGATGTGGCTTGTGATGAACCTCTGATTCTTAAGTGTAATCAGAGGAACTTCCTGTTGTAGTAGCACTGTGTGGTGCACATCACATTGCAATGATGCAAGACCGCAGAGTCTTTTAGTAAGCCTGATAAAACAGCATTATTACTCGCTATTTAGGTATTCCTCATACATGGGAGCAGTGTAGACTGAGTTATGCCAAATCAAAGACATTTGCTGTCACATGATTTGACAATTGAGATATAGATAGAAAATGATAATTACATTATTTAGCAGATTGAAGAAGCTTGATGGAGACACAGAACAATTACCAGAAGCTTCTCTGTAACATGAGAGTTTTATGCACGCACATATACGAAGAAGCCATTAATGAAGCAGGAAATGGTTGGTTGTCGGTTTAGTAAAAAGTTGACTCTCCATAACCGTAACTTTCTGCACAGCTCACACCCCCGTGTTAAGAAAAAGTCACTTGTTGCTTATTAACACATAGAAAATGTGCTTCTGAACCATAATGGTGG
>VUQG01006597.1:8118-37505 GCA_015106755.1 Etia nguti | reverse complement strand
ATGAGTGACAAAACGTTTCTCCCACAAAACGCTACGTCCAGATGAACAGAATCAACTTTTGGAGATTTACTTTCCTGGATGATTGAGAATGCATCAAGACGTCCTCATATCAGATTTGCCTGCACATTACTCTCCATATGGAGTCCCGAGGCCAAAAGGTGCAGTTTTATATAATATATATAATGCAAATATTGTACATATTGAAGATACTAGACTCAAAGATGATAATATAATCAATAATCAGTAATATGCATACATGCTCTGGCAGCATTCCCATTCACAAACAAATACACATTTTGAAACTTCCAACCCCAGTGTCGAGAAAATCCCAAAACATAAAAATGTATGAATGCTTTCAAACTGTTGGGGAGTTTGTTTGACACCTTCAGAAAATTAAGTAATGTCCCTATAGCCTCCTAAGACCCGAACTCTTCCAGAGCATGCATTTTTAATTTCTCTTTGATATTTGGGCATATTGGGGCCCGGTGAATGTAAAAACAAAGAATTATCAGATATTATTTTTTTACCTGATTTTTGTTTCTATGAAAAATGAGAGCCACAAATGAGGACATTCGTTTAAAATTTTGATAGAACAGTGGCAGTATAATGTCCTCGTAAGTGGATATCAGGCCCTTGTAAAGCAAAATTGAGTATTTTGGTCTAAATAACCCAAAATATGATGTCCACATATGTGGACGCAGGGTCCTAGGAGGTTAAGGGTGGTAACCCATTAATAAGGTGTACTTATTTGTACTCTTGTAGTTTTTTGTACCTTGCCAGAGACTAGTGAAAGGATCAGTAAAATAACAACAAAAAAACACAAGCTAAGAGGAAAGGCAACCATGCATTTATCTTATATATTTTAATCCTATTTATTTATATATTTGGACTCTTACTGAGAATTCAAAGTTTTATCTGCTTCACACCTGCACATTTTAAATGAACCCAACGTGCATCCAGATATTTAAAGGTTTGTTTTTAAAGTGTTCTTATTGGTTTTATATTTGTCTCACCAGCTTGGAGCCAGCAAGAGATGTAATAGTTGACATGAAAAATTATACATATATATATTTTAAAAAATCCCCTCTCGCCCTGCGGGCGGTCTTTATCCTTCAAGCTCGGGTCCTCTACCAGAGGCTTGGGAGCTTGAGGGTCCTGCGCAGTATCTTAGCTGTTCCCAGGACTGCGCTCTTCTGGACAGAGGTCTCTGATGTTGTTCCTGGGATCTGCTGCTGCCACTCGCCTAGCTTGGGAGTCACCGCACCTAGTGCTCCGATTACCACTGGGACTACTGTTACCTTCACCCTCCACATCTTCTCGAGCTCTTCTCTGAGTCCTTGGTACTTCTCAAGCTTCTCGTGTTCCTTCTTCCTGCTCTACAAACCCTTTCTTCCTTTTTCTGTATAATTTTAAATATTCCTTATGCTGCTTTCGTTCACTTATTTATTGAGACTTTGTTGAGGATCGGGGCGAAATGTCCATTAAACGGTCTTAAATCATGTCTGTTTGTTGGGGTATCCTAGGGACAATATCGAGAGACAATATTACAAGATTGCTCAAGCAGAGGGTCATTTCTGTGCCATGGAAAGACATAAATGTTCATTTTTGCAGCTTTTGAAGATTAAACACGATCCGGTATGAATCCACAGTTATATTGTTCAGTGGAGTCGGTCCAGTACCAGTCATTATTGAGGCAGAGGTTAGGAATAACGAAGGTTTCAGTGAATTTCTCTGGAGTGGAGATGTTGATTCATCCGTGGAAAGACCTTGCTGCGGGTAATTTCATTATGCAGATGAGAAGGAGCGCCTCTGTGCCTGTGCTGAAAAGGACACGGGCGGCGTGCTGCTGGCAGGACACGTACAGCCTGGCACGGTAATCTGTATACCACCGCCACCGCAGTGATCTCCTGATCAGTTGCAGTTATCCACTTTCCTTGGGTTGAGTTAACAGGAAAAATGGCATCCACAAAAAAGCCACAGCATTCCTCTGACAATGCCTATGTCTGTATAGCATAAACAGATGGAAGATCTTGGCTACGCTGAGCCTGGGCTTAACTTTACTCGAGGATCTATTGTTTTTCTTTTTCCTTTTTTTTTAAAGCTAGAGCAGGCTGCTGCTGTTCTGGCATCTTACTCCTGTGGAGAATTTGGTTCCTAAACAAGAAGAGAGGGAAGTTACCGAAGCCACCGTTGCTAATGATAAAAAAAATTCAAGAAGACATTTAATATTATACATTTCACAGAGTGTCGAAATAAACCATGGGAAGGGTTCATTTTCTCCATCATTCTCTGGTTTTCTGTTCTTGTAGACAGTTTTTATTGTTCTCCTTCCTTTATGTCTTTGGGCCATAAAAAATCCCCTCTCCTTTTTTCATGTTGGCTTTAAACCATTTCTGTTGTTGTGGCAGATGTTTTTATGCTTAAAGTCTATGAAATGTTAACAATACAAACATATACTATATTCTTGCCAGCTTTTACATCATTATTAGAGATGGCTTGTGATATGAATGTACATTTTTTGAAATTAGCTATTCTTCTGTGGCTTGTTTTAATTTTCACATAGCAAATCACATTAATCTTTCTCAGAAGGATTTCTGGCTTTAAAGAAAAAAGGTTCCCTTCTTCGCCAGAGATCAAGACTTTCCTTCTCTACTTAAACTTGAGAGAAAAAGAGAAGAGCAGCACGCCTGACACTGCGGGAGGCATCGAGGTTCAAAGAAAGATGCAGAGTATGTGGATGGATTCCTAACTTGGTTGTGGTTACTTGATAAGAAAAAAGTAGTGAAGATCTTCAAAAAAACAGTCAAAGAACCTGAGGTTATGTACCTCTTATATGGGCAAGTTTGTCCTAAAGATAATAGAAAGTGCTTGCTTCTCTGCTCACAATTTAATTGCTTTTTAAATTGGATCTGTTTCTGTCTATGTACCAGCACCCCACGAAAATGTGGTGGAGAGAGAATCTATGTGTGAGAGAACTGTTATCGCCATATTTAGAAGCGGTTCAGTGTAATCTTCCTGACATCACACGAGCAAGCGCCCTAAATCTTCCAAGACCAGTGCTCCATACGATACCATCCACTGGAGAAAGTCCATCAAACTCCCTTCTCCTCAGTTTGAGTCAGAGTTAATGAGCCTGTCGTGTGGACAGACTTGCAAACTCTCCAGCTTCGGAAAGCCTGCATTTAGTGTCACTTTCTGCTTTAACACGCTCATGTTTGCTTCATTATTTTTATTCCATGCACGGGCGATTTGTAGCTCAGATGTGGCGTTGAACCCACTATTAGTCGTGTCCTTGTAATTCCTTTTACCGTCCAGGATCCGTTCAGGGAGGTCTTCTTCTGTCACATACATCGGGCAACACTCCCACTCCCTCCAATCCCCTGCCAGGACACTCTTCTTTCTCTCATTCACCCACAGACGCATATGTTTTAACTTTGGTGAAACATTTATATGTGTGAAGCTGAGAACTTACCATCATAGTGTGTAGTTATTGTCACTCCCTCACACAGAAATTGAGACTTCTAAGAGTAAATTCCATATATATATGTATCAAGTGGGTTATATATTCATAATATGATATATTATGAATATCATTTAAGGATCCAGTGATCAGAGGTGTAGTAAGTAATCTATGCGCTTTGAACCTGATGAGAATAAATAAATAAATAAATAAGAGCATGAATAATCAGTCAACAGAGAAATGTAGACTGTAAGCCAAAAAACAGAAAAACTTTGATCAGACTAATTAATTCCTGAAATGTATTACATCACAGGGTCCTGCTGCTGTCCTGTGGAAGGCTACATTGAAATGTTGCCCTGACAGATGGGGCTTGCCTATTGAAACAACCTTGAATCACTAGCAGTCGGCCAGACTACTTACTTTGTCTGCAACACTTTTACAATTATTCTTTTCTTCTCTTCTTTCTTTGCCGCTTGTCTAATACCTCCTTATGTTGTGCAATATACTCTTAAAGGAAGTCCAAGAATCATTTTAATGGTCGTGATGATCATTTTAATTTCGAGATGCAATGTATTGTTTTTGGAAATGTAGAAACACGCTGGTCATGTAAAATTGATAATAAAAGACTCAGTCTGGGAAAGTTTAATAATTACCAGACACTGAATTTACTTATCATGAAAAAGAACACCCAGCTTTGTTTGGTTTGTTCACTTCTAAAGTGCCCATTTTGTGCAATCACGGGAAAATCAAATGTTCTGTATTTAGCTAAGGACAATACATTCAGTTGTATATTAGAGGCTGAAATAATTTACCTTGTTTAGTCTTCTCACAGACATTCTTGGCCTAAGGGCCCTCTAGTGGTCCCTTTGGGGCCAGCTTTACAACTTTTCAGAGCCTTGTTGAGGAGAAAGAAGTTCCTGAAATCACACTGTCGCGACTCAACGTTCCAGTGTGGTAAACATATATCTACTCTTCACATCAAAAGCAGGAAAAGACTTTCCCTTTATCATTTATTTAAGAAAGTCAGTCTTTTAGGTCAAAGTGATCTCTATTCTCACACGATCTTGTCACTGGACTGACATAAATTACAATAATGTAGCTTTTAATTAGCAAATATTATTTTTCCACCCATTTTCTCAAAGAATCGTAATCAAGGCAAGCACACGCGCTTCAGCTGCTGTTTCCTGTATGTCTATATGTGCAGCAAATTGAAGCCACGTTTAAAGCAGAGGGAAATATTTCTTACAGCAAAGCAAGCTTGGATTTCTTTAATTATCAATTCTCATATGTAAGCAATAAGAGCTATATTCAGCAAATACATTATATATTATTCTCTTTTATAGATGTTAGATGAGCACCACAGGTTACAGTGACATCCCGCTGGGATTGGTTTTGTGAAATTTAATATGATATTCGTTCATGAAGCATACACTCGAACTCCACGCTAAGGACCACCTTGACATTATGGACTACTCTTGGCGGTATTAAGTGACCCCTACCAACGGTTCTCAGCATCATGTAGTGTGATTTATCCCTTTTCTAGAGGAGGGGAACGTGCGCATGCGCTTGAGTTCTCTCAAACCACATGCGTTTAGGAGCATAGCTGCGTCAAGTTTGCAGAAATGCGAAGGTTTGGAGCGGAAGTGAAGCAGATTTATCCTCCATATTAAATCTTAAGGTTTGACACAAATTAAGTTATAATAGAAAACTAAATATGGATCGAATCTATAGGAGATTAATGCAATTATTAAAAGAGTATATATAAAAATCCTATATGGGGAAGACTCGCTGAAGAATATAAAGCTTTGTTAAAATTAACCTCATTTCGGGTCAAAAGGCAGTTATGTGTCTTTTACACGTTGTTTTATCTGCTCATCTACATCCTAACACTCTATCGCAGGACTTTCATTTAATGAGGCTACCGTGTTCTTTTGTCAACCTTTAGATGCACTTGGACACCTGCTTTGTTCCAAAATCTCCCTGGCAGGTTTATTTTGAAAGTTTGTCCGGATGTTGGACAATACCAGACTGTCTAACTTGACTTCTGTCTCAATCGCGACGTTTAGCCAGCAGCGGCCGCTGAGCATCAGAGGCTGATCCTCCTCTGTGTCAGGGAGGCGTGCTTCGTGTGTTGTCACAGATTCACGAAACGCTGCTCGTGTTTTATTTCCTGCCCAACTCTCAGCGGGATAAAAAGCTCTCGGGCTCAGACCCAACATGGGTTAGAAAGAAAGCCACCTATGGATTATCCACTTTGCGCACTTCAGCGAGGATGATGGGGGGGAGAGAATGGACTTGTTTTCGCATAGACATCCTGACAAAGACGGGGACTGAGAGGGACTAGAAACCGTGACTCGCTGCTTCTCTGTGTCTCGCTTTGCATCTTTTTTATTTTATTTTATTTTTTGCTTATTTCCCAGTTTTTTTTGTTTTGTTTTTGTTAGTATTTCCCCGCGCGCGTGCGAGGCAGAAATGTTTGCAGAATTGCTGTGCGGCGCCGTGGCTCTGGTCCTGTATGTCAACACTCTGGGCGCCGATTTCTGCTACGATGACAGGTACTTGAGTGAATGAATGACATCCAAACGCACGGTGCTGTATCCACTAGCAGGAAACCTCATCAGTTCTGCAGAGAAGCGATGATTTACAACTTGAAGGAAGGGGGCATTTCATTGCGTCAGCATCAAAACAGAGCTTTGTGTCTATCACAACAAACGGTACGCCCGAAGGCAGGTATCAGGTATCAGTAGTTTGTGCTTGGAGGAGAAGCTGAGTGATGGAAATGTCCCACTGCTTTGAAAGTCACTGTCAGAGCCCAGAGTCCAGACACGTGTGCTTGTTTGTGACTTGTGTGGCAGCTGCCTTGAAAGATAATTCCTTTGGGCTAATATTTCAACATTCCCGTGTTACAGCTGATCTTTCTTGGATCACGGCTTGTTGTTTTTCCGTAAGTTGAAAAGTGTAGTTAGACGTAAATAGGCAGCGCGCCCGTACGCCTCAGAAATAAGTTCTTCAAAGTCTGGACTTGCTCAAAGTCTTGAGATGTGCTGAGGAATTAATTGATCCCAACAGGAAAAAATATGCCTCATATCTCTGCAGCAGTTCCACACATGCACAAGTGTGCAAAGCGTTTTCTTATTCATTTACTTAAAATAGGCAAAGTTGTCACCCATTTCATTGGTTTGTGGGCTCAGTCGCTGTTATGCAGGGAAATGCATTACTCATACTTGATATTTGATGGCTGAATGGTTGTCAGTGCCTCCGGCTCCTTACTCTCCATCCATTGCCTTGATGTAGGTCAGCTGCATGCACATTTTATGCTCCTATCACTGTATCAACATCCTATCAATATTAATACAGCCAGTATTCATAGTTGTTAGTCTGGGATGGTTTTTCTCTGAACAGAATATTGTGCAATGCTGTGCATTTATCATAGGTGTTTTAAAGAGTAAAGCACACACAGAGAATACAGCTTAGTGTACAAACAATAATGTGTATTTCACCCTGAACATCAACTAGTGGTGTATTTCCTGCACATCCCTGCTCACTGCTCTGTATATAGAACATTTCCTGCTGAGCACATTCCCCCTGGTCTTTTTCTTTCTTTCTTTTTTTGCTGAAAGTATGACACTTTTTCTTTTACGGTTGTGTGTTGCTGTGGGTTTTGCACTTTGTGCTTAGGTCAGGTGATTCACACACTTATATGATAGAAAGTTGGAGAGGTGAGAGCCGGCTGTTGGATAGACCCTCCAAGTTTGAATGTAAGACAGAAAGCCAAACCTTGATAATTCTATGAGGAGATGTTAGCAGAATTGTAAAATAATTATTTATTACCGCAGGAGTTTGGCTCCAAGTTTTTGCTGGCTTTTTTTGGTGAAACAGATGAGTGACAGAATTCGCCCATCCCAGCCGGGGTTTTGCTCTGACGTTCAGTATTCTGTCTCTGACATCTTGTTCCATTGCAGGCTATCTGTCACATCCAGCGTTATCTGTTTTTAACACCATGTGTTCCAGGCTTGCAATTAGCAGCCGTCTCCTGTCCCCCCTGGGCTCCACCGAGAGCGAGCGAGGGAGGGAGGGAGGAGAGAGGAAGGGTGTGTGCGGCAGTGCTGTATCATTTTAAGTAGAACAGTCCTGGGCATACAAACTGATCTGACTTGCTAATGCTGGGCTAGGTTTGAAAAAAGATGATGTCTTTATGCTGTCATTATGGAAAATACTAAATTTGTAATGGCAATAAATCAGACTTCGAGCTTGCCATTACTAAACACCCTGCAGCCTTTAGAGTGGATTTATTTAAACTGTGACACTAATTTATGCATCATACAGATATTGTTTTTCATAAACTAAAAGGACACCAGAGTTACAGAATATAATGACGGCATGCCCCAAAATAAAGATTTATAGCTTTGATTGAACTTTTTATGATAAACAGCTGAGGAGAAAAAAAATTAATATAGCTGTTTTTTACAAGGCAACATTGATTCCTGTCTGTGAAAAGATAGATTGTGTTTTGTCCTTTGCTCCTGGCTGTGAAACTAATGCCCAGACTTAAATCAGTTTGTGGTTTAAAATCAAAATTCAAGATTGCAGTGTGCATAAAATGGCTGGGGGGCACAAAGATGCCATAGAAGAGACACCTGAGGATTTGTAGTCGATTGGTTTGTAATCGCTTTGTAGCAGTGCAATACTTTTTTTTTTTTTCCCCAAATTCATTCTTCTCATGCTAACAGGAGTGTCTCGGTCACATGCTTCTTATCATATGTGTGTTCAGTGGTTACACATTAATTTAAGCAAACTTTATGCCTGGTAACCAAGGCCATAACCAAGGAAGTTCACATTTAAAAGGAGAGGGGAAAAAAAAACTTGTTTACACATACTGAATTATTTTTCTCCAGAGTCTAAATAAAATAATTCCATGCAAGTCAGTTTTCTGACCCTGCAGCCGGTAATGGCCCCTCATTTGATAGAAATGACAGCGTGGAAGAGCGACCTGCTCTCCAGTGCCAAATTCCCAGGGGGGGGGCGGCTTTTCCTTTCCCTCTCTGGGACATAGTCATCATTAGCACATACACAGCTTTGACACCTGCGCTGGAAAATGGGAATCATGCGTCATGTAGTTCATATCAGTACTGCCGCAATCTACAGTTAGGGCTGAGTGAAGGAATGAGAGAGCTCAGATAAATGTCATACGAGAAATACTGGTGCAATATTCTGTGGCTCCCTGTAAGTCGTGTGCTCCAGGAACTCACGTGATAATGAAAAGACGTCCCTGGTTTGATTGCATGTTTCTTTTATTCAGTTATAAAAACCCGTTGAGCGCAGGTTAATCAAAGTGACGGTGTTTTTAATGAAGCTTAAAAGGCTGCCAAATTCTCATTTTAATAGCTCTAAACACTGGACTGTTTTTAAGGTATATTCCCCCCCCCCACACACACACACACACACACGCGCTGGCTTTATGGATTATTGTTCACTGTCAGGAGCTTGATGGATGTGATGAACTGCACCCACCTCATTTTTCCACCCTCGTGTTATGGTGTACAATTTGACTGTGTGAGGATGTGTGAAGGTTGTGGGTCACGCTGAAGGACGCAGCCTCCCTGGGCATGGCCAGTGATTTATAATGGTCAGACAGTTGGTAAAGGCGAGTCATCGTACAGCTCCATGCTCTGAAAGTTTTATTAGAGAAGTTAGGATTGGGGGCAGAACCAAAACCTGGTTTGCTGAGGCAGTTTATGTGAGGTTTGTGTGGTGACTCATGTTGACACCACCCAAATGTTATAGTAAATATGGTTAAGGAAAAAGAAACTATTAAATATTTGTTTTTAGTTCAAATTTATTCAAGTTTTCAAGTATCTTTAACTTCAGAGATGTGTAAGCAACCTTTATCTGGCCTCTGAGGTGGAGACCAGAATACTTTGACCTACCTGCCCCAGTGTAGGCTTGTCCATGCCCAAAGCTGTCTCTTTTTTGGCACAGTGTCACTGCAGTGATTTTGAACCCTACTCTCATAGCCTATACTGTAGGATTGCTGCTTAGCATTGCGGTTATCTTGAGGGCCCAAGGGCGGCAACCCAGCAGCCTGAATATCTCTACTTTTTTTCCCAGTCAGGCTTTCTTAGCCTGCGCCCTGTAATTATCGTCCTGCCTGCAGAGAGGGACTCACGACATGGTTTCGTAGATGTAGCTACGCTGCTGTTTCTCTCTGCATCTTTTTTTCCATCTGTCTGTCTTCCTTTCAGCTAATCCCCCCAAAACCTTTAGGCCTCCAGCTTCTATCATCCAGTGTCTCCAGATGGTCCCGTTCGGTAAGCAGTTTAGACTTTTTCTCCCTTCACCAGTTTCAAGGGGAGCATTTGAAGTGGATTCAAATGGAGGTTGTTGTGTTTGCTTGTAGTTGCGAGGATGGAGACATCAGAGTTCATGCTGACACAGACGACACAGTCAGTGAAGATAGCTTCATGACAAAATAATATCATGTATTAAAAACTCATGTATTTAGTTTTTTAAAGGGGCTTTAATCACTGTTTAGAATAGATAGAATCTGTGTAATGCAACCAAAATGACAAACTTGCACATAATTATCACCTGACTGTGATACACAGAGTTTTCCAGCATTGTTCAACTCATTGTTTATGTTATGGCCTTCAGATTAGCTGCTTTGATTCATTCTCACCGCCCTTATATGGTTTTCCATCACAACAGATTGATATTCCTCGATTGCTTTTCCCAGCACCAAGTAGCAGACTGAAAAAGTTAGCACCAGGTCGTGGAATAGGTTTGCTAGGTGGAAAGTGACGCAGAATTAATATTGGAGTCAGGTTTCCTCAATTCCCAAACAATTCAGTTGAAGAAATTAAAGCTCTTCTGTGTAAAAGTGAAGAACTCTTTAATCCGTTTGTTTTAGGTTGCAGTGCTGTTCTGTTAAATTCAGTTAAAAAGACTTTACATAAGTGATTGCAATATCCTTTGACGGGGCAGAGTTCTCCACTCAGCCAGGGATTTTCTAACATGTAGTAAACATTTACACATGTTAGAAAGCATTAAAGTAGCATAAAAGTCGTAGGTCTGTTTTGACCAAAGCTAGTTTTGTTACCTAATCCTAACCCAACAGTCATAGCCACAAACAAACATGAACCCCGGTCTCCTGGGTGAAAGTTCTTCATGTTTGACTTGAAAGACTCCATGATCTTGAAGTTCTATGGACATTAACATATGTAATGATTCTTACCTTCAAAGTTATTGCAAATATTATTTATGTTGAATATATATTAAATATATATATATGACCTGTTGTTTTTTATGACAGGACATGTTAAAACAAGATTTATTGCAAATTTAAATCAAGTTAAAAATGCAAAGAGCTCATTTAAAAAAACATAGATGAAAGCGCTGTAATGGTTTTCTTCAGTGTGTCATGACTCTGTTGTCAATGGTAAGAACCTTGGGCCCTGCATTTCCTTCCTTCGACTGCCAGAGTGTATAATCTGCTGGCAGGATAGGAAGGAGACATGTGGGAGGTATCCTACTCACTCCTGGCGGCTCCACACTTTCTCTAATAAATATTCTAACAGGAATGTTTCTGATTATCATTTACAGATTTTTAGCTCCAGTGTGAGTCTGTTGACATTCCACGTGTGAGCGCTGCCAATATGCAGTGAATGTGACAACTTTTTTGAAATCTTCATTACAATATCGCTCATATTTCTCTTAAAATGTACCAGAAAGAGGAAAGGAAGAAAGACGATTCATCGTTTAAAATATGACTCCTTTACACCAGCCCAGAGAGATCAGTTCAGTTTCAACCACAAATAGATTGGATCTCAATTTTCCTAAGCTCCCATTTTCCAAAAGATAGCCAGTGAGGGTAGAAATTGTTATTTTCTCTCTCACCACAATTGCAAGATAAGCTAGCCTGGCAGAAATTCGTTTGTTTCTAAAAATACCATTAATGAGGGGTTCTGATATGTTTGTGAGTTTCTTTTCTTACCAACAAAACCCCACAGAATTGCTCGAAGCATGTGTCTTGGATGGAGTGAGTTCATATTTAGGTTAATAGGAAACAGCTGAGTAGATACGATGCTACTCTCACTCCTTCACACTGTCATCGGGCCCAGAATATAGCCGCGCTGCATCTTTGTTACTGCACCGAAACTCCTGAAGTTCATTTAAATATGTTGGCTCTTATGCTGCATTCACTGCGGTGAGGACAGAAAGGGTAAAATAAGACAGACAGACCTGCATATCTGTAAAGCATGCAATAGAGACTAAACTTGAGAAAGTGTTTTATTGGTGGACGTCCTAACATGTAAAAAGTGTAAAAATGCACACAAAGAATATTCTGGTGGTTGTTGAACCAGTAAAAAAACATTCAGCAAACTGTCGTGTGGTTGTGGCATGGCAGGATCTGCTGATGCACTGAATGCTTCAGCCACATCTTCCTGTGCGGCTTTTGCAGTCCGAGGAACTTTTGGATTTTTTGGAAACTTTTTCCCCCACAATGCTTTGTGTGTCTTCTTGTAAACCACTAACTGTTAATTAAATACGAAGCAGATTTCAACAAGACAGATTAAGAAACAATTTGAATTTAATGCTGTGAAATTAGTTTTTCGTATTCATGGTGTTTAGAGGATAAATTCTGATGATTTTGCCAGTCCTGAGTTTTCACGTCATGCCATTATCAGGATATTTTAGGTACATTTTCATATGAATAATATTTCCGTGACACAGCAGTCACAGCAGGTGGTTTAACACTGTTGCTTTACAGCTATGGTTCAAATCCACCAGCTGGCTGGGGTCTTTCTGTGCAGACTTTGCGTATTCTCCCTGTACCTGCACGGCCGCTCTCCGGGTACTCTGGCTTCCTCCTGCAGTCCAAAGATGCGCATATTAGGTTAATTGTTAATCCTAAATTGGTCATGGGTCTGAATGAGAGCGTGAAAGGTTTTCTGTCTCACTGATAGACTGGTGACCTGTCCAGGGTGTACCCTGCCAGCTGGGATAGGCTCCAACCCAGCATTTAGTTCATAGCGTTGTTGTGCTGTGAGTACAGCCTCAGAAACCAATGACAACAAAGTGGCCTTGAATTTCTCTAGCTATGAGGTCGTGTCAACAGTTGAAAAATCCAGTATTCATTATAGAACATTAAGGCATTCAATGTGCTACAACCTAAATATTCTAAACATTGTTACTAAATCTGATTAGGTTGTGCACAGCAACAGGCTGTAACGCTAAGCCAGGTTTTTTAAACCTAATAAGTAATCCTGACTGACATTTTACACAGGGAGCATGCTCCTTCCTCGCTTCTGGACACGCATAACCTCCAGGTCCAGATGGTGTCTAGACGTTGGAGAAACATGATGCATACATGAGTCTTAAATGCCTCTAATAGTTGATATGCTCCTGATCAAATAGCACTATGTGATATCTGCATGCTAAAATGCAGGGAATACATGAACCGGATAATGAATACATAGCATGCCCACGATTTCTTGAAAGCCACCTCTGTGCTCTCACCAGGCCAGATCGAGCTACTTTAAAATAATCAGGCTCCGAAGCATGGTAATCACCCAACTGCCATGCAGTGGGATGAAAAATGGTCCATATGTAGCCGTCGGGTGTGCTGCCTGGTGGTGGATCGAGGCATTAGAGATCAGTCTTTACAATACTACACAAGATGTTGACCTTAGTCCACTTTGAGTATTCTCATTGCCTTGGCTGGCTGTTTAATTAAAATTGACAGATTGTCTTGCTTAATAGATCTTGCACACACAGTGTACTGCAGACAGAACCATATACACACACACACAATAATTGCCTTAAACAATGTGTAGTACCAGTCTAAATCCCACCCACGGTCAGTTTTGTGTGGCAGACATTCACAACCACAGTTCAATGATGTGAGAAAGGCGTTGACGCTGCCAAGAATCAGCGCATCGATTGATAAAGGGCAGCTATAGGTTTTGCTGCCATTGTTATAAATATGTCTCAGATGATTTAACTCTGTTGGGCTTAGGTGGTAATGGGTCTAGACAAGGGTTTGGATTTCCAGAGCTAATGCTGGCTGATGGCTCTTAAGCCACGGCCACTCTCAGGCTCTTGGCCCTCTTCATATTAATGGGATTAACAGCACTATGGATGAGGGCGTGTAAGCAGAGAACCCCAAGCTATTAGAAACAAAAACTTCCCTGTCCCCCATATCCAACAGGGATGCTATAGTTTGGCCTTTTCAGCAAGGAAGAGGAAAAGGCTTCTTTTCACTTTGCTTCACCATCTCTGTGGCAAGAAGCACTGGCTCATTTCGATAAGGTTATGACACAAGTTGGCCGGTTCGGAGCCAGTGCCTTTGTTCATTGTAAAAAGAAAGCTTTGTGTGCTCCCTCTGTTCTCCCTGGACCCAGTGAAGGCGACCATTTGTTGCCAAATAGAGGGGAATTAATCCCCGTTTGTGTTGTCCTGTTGTTTATGAAGGACAAAGAATCAAGACCCCAGAGGTCACTGTTTGAACAGAGCAGAAAACTGCGGCAGCATTGTGCACCAAACCTGTCAGAACCAATTGGGCAATCCCATTACGGCTGTACGTGCTCTGTTACATGCTCTCAAAGTTCTGGCTGTTCTCAAGTGGTAAGACAGAGGAATGAGGTCAGAGGATTCACGGTTGGTGATCCCAAAGAAGCCCAACTGTGTTATGAATATGCCAGCTAGATTATCCAGTGTCTTGGTTGTATTGCTGGAAAATCACGTCTGTCAATGCACTTGTGACTTCCAAACTGAAAACGAGTCACCTGCTTAAACAATCTGCCAGATAAAAAAGTAGGTTCATTTATTTATTTAAATTGATCATCATAGCAGTTATAGTGTTTTTCATTTTTGAACCATATTTTAATAATGAACAAAGTTCAGTGTAAAATGTAATAAAAGTTCATAGTCTAAGGGCGTTTTCACACGTATAGTTCTTTTACTTTTTATAGTTCTTTTACTCTGGTCAAAGTCAGCTGATAATGCAGTAAACTTGTAGCTTTTCTCCATGGGTTTGGTTTGTTTTCACACAGAGAAAAATCCAAGTGAACTCCACTAAAAACTACAGTACGTGAGAATGTTTAGAAAACGCAGAATTTGTGTTCGTTTCATGGCTAGTTGCTAGCCTGTACAGAGCTTAACACACCTATAGTACTTGTAATGTACACCTGGTAGTCGGTTCAGATCGGGGTCGGATCACGTTCAAACAAAGCGCACCGGAGTTCGTCCGGAGCCGTACCATCACCACCTCCTGTAAAGGGTCTTGGTGCAGTTGCTGTGCTCGCACCAAGGGGAAAACGAACCCGAGTTCAATTTAAATGGACTAAACACTGCAGGTGTGAAAGCACTCGTAATGTAGATGCCAGTGCTCCAATTACATTATTGCTAAAAAAGCAACATGGTATTAAGCGTTGTTTTCAATAAATTGCATGCTCAAAAAAGTGTTTTGCCTCACTCCCGTTTCTTCTTGTTGCGTGTTGAAGCTCTACTTGGAACCTTGTTAAGATCCAACCATGCAAAATATGACATTTTTTGCAATTTTTCAAGTGGTCTTAAACTTTTGATTGGGACTGTATTTCGGTTCCGAGCATGTAATTGATGTTTGTGAAGCAACTTTTGCTGCATTTAGATGGTGTGTTCCTGCAATGCTCTGTTACTATGAGTGGGATTTTTCAGTTATTTTAACATTTCTTTCTGCTTCTTGTCAGGTTCAGGTTCATTCCTTTAAGGGAAACAAGTGTAGGAAATTCTCTGACTTCTGTTATTATTGTGGTTTAAGTGGTTTTCACATATGATTACAGTATCTGGTGTTTCCTAAGTGTAGTGAGTGAGTCAGATGCAGTGCAGTAGAGCCTGTGGTCTGGCCAGTCGAGCTACTGTGGGTAACCTGCTGCAGCTGCTGCTCCCCTTGGACCTTTAACACTGGGACTTAACAGAAGCCTTTTGTGGCACATATTCTGAAGTTGTGTGCTGTTTGCCATTGAGCTGAGGTTGTACAGAGGACAGATTATTGCACAGTTCAGATGAGAAAAAGGAAATTGAGAAGGACTGCTTGTTTATGTGTTGTTGCACTCCTTTTCTATATATGTGGATGGAGAAGCTGACAGAGCAAATTGGAGACTGAATTCTTGTGGACCCGGACAGTCCCAGCAGTACGAGTTGTCTCCTCCCTCTCTCTTCACTCACTTCCTACCTCTTACCAGACCACAGCAACGGAGGAAGCACATCTTTTCACAAGCTGCCTCTAATTGATACTGTTGAGCCCTGGGAACGCAGAGTGTGGTTTTAGCGCTCTGAAAAAATGCGTGCAAAGCACAACAGCCTGCAGTATGCCACCCTCTGGGACACCACAGGTTATTTACAACCACACGACCAGTCTGGTCCAGGACCTCATATAGTTTAAGTGAATTAAAAAAAAAAGGGGGGGGAAAAACTCCACCACACTTGGATGTGGCCTTTGCCAAGCCTTTCATCAAATAGCTTCACTGGGAGAGGGCAAGAGTTGAATCCAATCCAGAGCTGTAATCTTAGCCTTAGGGGGCTGTTCACTAAATAGTTGTGTGCGATATGAAAGCTCCATACAAGATAAGAAGTAGGTTCCTACTTTTTTTTGCTACTGTTTCTTTTGGTACATGTGCTTTCCCCACCAGCTACACCTGCGAAGTATTCAGGTTATTTTATTTTATTTTTTTAAATAAATGATTTTCTGTATTTTGAATACAGATGCGGGGCCATCAGGGGCATATTTTTTTAATTTTATTTTTTGTGTTTGGACATGTAAAGGTGGAATTACCAAATCCAATCGAATGTGGTGTGAATTGACTGCTTCTAATGTAGCTTGTCATGGCTCGGTGAGGCAGACGAGTCTGACATCTCTCCAGATGGAGAACAGCTTGTGTTGTATAGTATTTCATGCACAGGGCCAAGTCTGTAGTGCACTGTTTCTCTCTGCCTTACTCTCTCTCTGTCATTGTGAACACAATCAAACCGGTGACTGATTGATGGAATCGTGATTGTTTACAGGGTTGATTTCAGCGGATTATTTTGGCTTACGGCACTGACCCTCGGCATTTGCGGCTGAGGTGTTTCTCTTCAACTTTGACCTTTTACGTGTGCAACTTTCCTTTTTCAGCTGTTCTGCCGAGTAAAGTCTTCATCTTCACACAGTTGGCACAGGTTTATTCCTGGTCAGCAGAGAAAGTTTAGTTTAGGAAAAGGTGTCCAAGACAGCTTTCCCCCCCACTTTCTCCAACCACAGAGAAAGAAAACCACCATATCAAGCTCTCAATAATATGGCAGTAAATGGAAGTCTGATTCTGGATTGTGAAAGTGTGGTGGTAAGTATACCAGTATATTTTTTTGCTGTGTGCAGGTCTTTTCCTGATTGTGAACTTTAACTATGCAGTGCCTTATAATATTTACCTGATGAAATGTCAAGTGTGCCCAAAACCATAAGTGGCTTCTCCAAAAGAGTCCAACATTTACAGAAGACACACTTCTTGCCACCACATGGTAGATACATCAGTGGTTCTTTTAATTAGGAAGCAGTTAAAGAGAAAATCCATCCTCAGCTCTGCTGGCTTGCAAGCTTTGTTTTCATTAGTGTGAGTGACTGCTGGGGTCCCAGATGAAGACCCTAACCACCAGACATGTCTGTTCAAACAAACAATCATTCATAAACCTCCAGTCTTTTCTCTTTTTGCCAATTTTTTTTTTGAACATAACATTAATCTGAACCACTTAGCAAGTGTTTCGGATTAATGTTATGTTTTCAGAAGCTTACTGCACTGTCTTGGAAAAAGACAAATGATGCCACGAGAAGAATGGCAATTATAATATAAAATGTCTTGAGGCAAGTCAATTTCTGTCTGGGAAGAAGTGAAATCTTATCCTTTTGGCAGATTTCCTTCACTTGTGTAAAGAAAAATGCATTATCAGAACTTAACATGAGATTAAATGACTTGTACAACACGTTCACTGCTTCCACCGCTCATTTGATATAACGCCTAAACATTTCCTAATTAATTATAACTGTCGCTCTACTTTAACTGATAAGATTGGTGACTCTTAAACAATACAAGTAAAGTAGAGCTAAAGTAAAGCAGCCAGGTAACCTACCTTCCTGTGCACTCCATTGAGACGTGGCCCCTTTTCTTTGAGGAGAATAGACCTTGATTGGTGCTTCTGTTTTCTAAACAACACATTCCGAAGTGCTGATTTTCCACAGGAACTCACATCTAGGCCCACCAGCTCATTGAGAGGTTATTGATTTTCAGTGAAGGGGAAAAAAGAAAAATCCTCCCATAGTTTCCCTGCGAGTGCCACAGACGGATGGTGCTTATTACATGAATAAGGATGTCATTTATTTCTTCCTCCAACCATTGCAAATCGTATTCATTCATTCAGTGAAGTGTAACCCCTGCAATGTAAAAATTAATGACTGATATTTCTGTTGTCTGCGGTGTCACAGTAGGATACGTCTCCATTTAACACGTGTGGTCATTTTCTCTCTGTTTTTTTTTTTAATGGCTTGATTCAAATAGATGCACTAACATGAGAATGTAAAATAACCTCTTTTGCGTTTTGCATGTGATCCTATGCATGTAGCCAACAATTATAGGTCAGATTTATAAAGGGGATTACTGTGTATCTGATACTTTACTGTTGGAGACGTTTGGCAGTAAATCCTGTGGATGAATGATGGATGCCAGTTGTCACTATGAACAGATGAGTTGGCAGGAACACACGCTGGCATGTTTTCCTGCTCAATGAGCTTTTAATTTGCGGTAACAACTTGACATCGGCAAATTATGGGTATTTGGAAATCAGAAAATCAGACCTCTGTGAAGGAGCAAAACAACTGTTTCATATACCTGATAGAAGAGTGCCGATAAATTGCTTGTTTTACTTACTTGCAGCTTTGCTTTTTTTCTTCTTCTTCTTTTTTATAGTCGGAGCTTATTAAAAGGTATTATTTAGGCCCAGCTTTCCTTAAACAGGCCAACTTTTATAAGTACACAAAAATACATAAAAGAAGGTATCAGGGTAAGAAAAACTGACATGAAGCGTTAGTCAGTACAACTTCCACTTTTTCTACTGAGCTGCAGTTATTAGACACAATTTACAGTTGCCTTCATGGCTAGTTTATAGTATTTATTTGTTTAACACATATAATTATCCCTGATTCTCAGTTTGGCTATTGTTGCAGATTTGTATTTTTTTTTTCCAGTGTAATTGGCTGTTGTTTTCATAGGCACTTTGTGTTTTACACTAAATTACAAACTTGGCTTTCATTCCGTGCAATTACAATTTCCCCTTTGAGAGCCGTGATTAAGCTATGCTTGGGCTCCAGACAAGGCAAGCCTTCTTGTTGCAATAATCCAAAAAAATCTAGACTTTACATGGAAATAGAAAATATTTAGAGTAGAAATATGAATTGGAAAAAAGCGCTTCCTGAACAAATTACTCAAATTCCTGTCATGTAGTCATACTCATGCTCAATGCTGCCAAAGCCTAATAGTTTTAAAATATGCTGTGTGAGTATTGTTGGAAAGGCCCTGCCATGATCACATAATTATCATTATGAATGATCTCATGGCATTTAATAAGAAGACCTCTGGTTTTCTTCAAAAAGTAGCCTGTGCTGTTTAACATAACATCCACAATATGATTGATAGAAAAAATATTGCTTTTTTATTCAAGTACGCCATCAGAACATATTTTTGATCTCAATATTGTCTTTTAAAGGTAAACGCAAACAAATCTACACCCATTAAAATATATTTAAACATGATCAGCAGGCGAGTCATTGAAGGGACACCAACTAAGAGTAAGTGTAGAAATAAGATGATGCTAAATGTAAAATAATAGTATTTCACAACAAAAAAAAATACAAGACAAATGTACTCCATAGTCTACTAGGTAAAGTGTCATACCATCACTACACAGTTCCAGCTCCTGAATATGGACTGTCTCCCTAAGAAGCTTGGCTTTCTTTTCTAATAAAACAGACCAGTGGAAAAAAAAAACAATATCTGAGCGTTTCACAATTTTAGATCTTTTGTGGTAAACTAAAATGTTGGCATTTTGACTGGGTTCCCCTAAAAGAATTGTTATATGTGTGTGTGTGTGTGTGTGTGTGTGTGTGTGTGTGTGTATATATATATGTAAAAATGTTATTTTTAAAAAGGAGCTCATTTTCAGACTTTTTAACCCTTAGTTTACTGTAAGGATGATTCAGCTGCTGGAGCCACAGTGTAACGCGGACTATTTTTTAATCTTTTTGTCTGTGGTTAATTGACTGCTTTACTTCTCTTACTTTATTAAATCCATGTCCTTTTGTGAGGGATTTCTTATGCCGGTGCGTGTGCTGTAGTCTGGATAGTTCTTGCATACAGGAAAAAAATAAAATAAAATCAACATCAGGCTTTTCTATATTCATGATTCTTAGAGTTGAAAAAGAAAGCCTTGAAGGTAAGGTGCATTTGATCTCCAACACAGGTTTCATCATAGCATTGATGAGTGAGATGAAAGAATATCAGAACTGGTCAAACATCGTGTTCTTATTTAAAACATTGATCAAAGCATCGACGTGTTCCGTCCCAGTTGGGGATGAAATGATAAAACCCAGTTCTCCTCTATGTGTATGCACAGCGTTATGACCACAGCACAGTTACGCTCTCTGACAGCTCTAAACCTTGAAGCAGAGGTCACTTGCATATTCATAAACCTCAGTACAGATGACGTGGATGCCGAGTTCTAAATATTTTCACATGTGCATAGATATTGTGGTTTGTTGAGAATAAACAGCAACACAAATGATTTCAGGGTCAGCTGTTTCCTATATAAATAGCTCATGGCAGATTTTGTATCATACCAACACAAAACTCACTGCAGCATGACAAGACGATGTAAAATCTGGAGCAGCTGAGAGCGTTCACCTTGTCAACGTAATAAAAACCGCAATGATGCAAGTTTAGCCGTGTGTGGTGCAACCACTGTCTGATCCGAATCAATCTCCTGCCATCTTTGTGCAGTAGCCAGCATTAGTTTTACTGGAAAATTCGCCTTAGTTCCTTAAGTCTCCTTCGGATAAACTGTGTTCCTAATTTTCTACAATTTTCTGCTTTTTTTCCTTTCTTTTTTTAAAATAGAGGAAACTCTAAAGTTTCAAACTCTCCTCATTCACTAGTGCTTAACAGGTCAGCCACACTTTATTAGTAGAGAAGATAGTGTTGCATGTTTTTAAAGTGTAAAAATATGAAATAACATGTGATGTCTCGTGGTAATTGTTAAGCTGATACAGATGAGTAAGACGTTTCAGCAATGCAAAAACACTTGCCTCAATCTCTCAGCAAAGATAACTAAATCTCATTTACGTTGTTCATAACTAGATTCACTGCTGTGGAAAAATTTCCTGGCATAGCACCAGCATCAGTTCAGAGAAAATAGTATTTTGTCTCGTACGCCTGCAGTGTTTGAGAGCTCATATTTACTGCGTTGTTTTCAGCAGTATTGGTCTGTATTATAGGCTCAGGTGGCGATGTGTTTATGGGTGTTGGGACTGTGTTTATTTGTTCAGGATTTAGAGTTGTTTATTTGGGACCTGTTTCAGCAGCTTACAGTACGTCTATTCAAGCAATTTAGACACTTATGAGAATTTAGAATTTAGAGTTCAGTAATTTCCTTAAAAAAATGTTACTAATCCAGGATTAGGTTTAATTCACTAATTTGCTGCTCAAATGGGTACATTTGCTGATATACTGTGTATTTGGAATTAAATTTCAGATCTTTAACAATCTTTAAACTCTGCAGATTTCGACTGAAAGCATGCTTTGTGCTCCTTATGGTTATTTGCAGTCAACACATGGTTAATTAACATACCATTAAACATACAGGTTACCAAGTTCTGTCTCAACTTTCATAGATTTTAATTAATTAAAGCAAAATTATCTTAAAATGGGCTAGTTAAACTTACGTCCAACATTGTTGGACTATCAGACATTGAAAATGATTGACTCAACCCTAATAGTTTGGGCTAAGTCATTGTGTTGGCTCCCTACATCAAGGATAACTGGTTGCCTATAACCAGCAATCCAGTAAGGCTGGTACTACATGTGGCAGCATCCCTCCTGGCTTTGTGAACTGAAATCCCAACTACAGCCCTGAGGAGTAGTTGAGTGAAAGAAGGGAAAAGGAAAACCCATGACCCAACAGGAAGATCAATACTATGTGATAAAGCTGTGGAAATGTTGCTGCAGCTCTTTGTTCTCATTCAGCCTTTGCTATCAACCAGCCATTTTGCCACATTACAGCTGGAATGTACTTACCAAAAAAGAAAAACTTAAATCAGTGACACAGGCCATTTGTTTTTACTGGCCATGTGGTTTTTCCATTCTAACGCCGAGAATAATTCTTTTAACTGCCCACCAAGTGTAAGTGATATCAAGGATATAAAATGCAATGTGGATCCCCAAAATAGCCTTTTAATATCCAGTACCATGACATGGAATCACCACAAATAAAGGGAGACATCACACAGAAATCCCACATTAAAGGTTGCTGAAAGGATTCAAACTCAAGTCCGTCTTTACTATTAGAAATCGTTGAGCTCACGTGTTTGGATCGTAGACTCATGTGGAGGAACGTGGTGTCCAGCCACTTTCCACCATATACTGACATTTGCCTTCAAGCAAGGTCTGAATAATTTGTTGGTATAACATGAAAAATACAAACAAAGGACACTAAGGCAGTGATGTTGTGGGCATGTTTTTTTAGGTTTGGGTTCACCTTCATTTTGTCTTTGATCCATTTGTGGGTGTAGTGTACAGTCTAACCATGCAGTGTGGAATTTGGCAACATCATCTTCCCAGTCAGCATTTTTCAGCCAAGAGAGGGGATAGGTCAATTGCAAGTGCACTTTTCAAGTCATAAAAATCCATATACAAGTATTTTTCTTTGGGGTTTTGAGAGAATTTTTCAGCCTCAGGAATGGCAGCTGAAGGGTTGGAGGGAATAATAGCTCACTTTGCACCTCATAAAGTCCGTGAGCACACCTCAAGTGCTGCTGCTGAAGACCTTTTGCTGAAGGTCTCTCAACTGACAGCCTCAGCGCAATCCTTGGAAGCTTTTAGAGGTAGAGAGGAGTGGTGTGGATCCTATCTGCCTCCACACGACTGATTCGTGTGTTTAGGTCTGATCTAAATGTACTTCACCTTAAAACACAATTATGATGATGAGAATGATGAGACACTTCCATAAATTTAGAGAGTCATAGTTTAGCAGTCTTTTCCTTCTGGATGTCCACAGCTGCCAGTTGACTCTAAAACATGCCAGAAGGGTATTTCTTTGCCACAAATGCAGAAGTCCGGCTTAAACCCTTGGCTACTGAGCTGAACAAAATGTGTGTGCTGTGTGGCATTTTAACCCAGTTTGCATGACTTGAATTTTTAATATCTGCTGAGCTCCAGGAATGTACTCTGTTTCACTGAAATAACAGGGTTGGTAGATTGCAGAGTCTCATTGCATTTACTACACTTGATTTTGTGGTTTACAGGGCTTCGCTAACACCCACCAACATTTTTAGCACTGAGCTGGAATTGAACTTGACTGAATGAATTATGACTAGATAAACTGGCAAATGACCATTTTGTTTGGTCCTTGCTCTCACAGATGTGTACAAATCGGTGCTGCGTGAGTCTTTTGTTAAACTGCTCAAACAATTGGCAATACTGATTGATCATCTAAGCTGTAGGAAACACCAGAGACTAGAATTAGCTCCGATTAATGACCTTGATGTCACTTGCTTAGGTTTCATGTTGCAAAGAACCTAGCTTACATTGTTAAAAACCTATTGACAAAACATGAAAATCATTTCTTAACAAGAATAACAGTTTATAGCCACGCTAGCAACTCTATGACAGTGCTTGAGTTAAAACTAATTGGGTTCTTAACACACCCTTAGTTCATAATGAACCTCCGCTGAATACATGTTTCATGTTTGCCATTTGCAGTTTATTTATAAATGCCCATATTCAAAAATGCTGGTAGTAACACAGCCACCACAGGACACATACCGGTAGATCCTTTTGCCCAGTGGTGCTTTGGACAAGAACCAATGTAAAGAAGCTAATATGCTCACGAATAGCAGGTACAATGCTGAATTCAAAAAGGCCTACAGCTAGATTAGGAAAGTGAAAACATGTAGGGCAGGGGTGTCCAACTCCTCAAGGGCTGGTGCCCTGCAGGTTTTAGATGTGTCCTTGATCCAACACAGCTGAGTTAAATGGCTCAATTACCTCCTCAACATGACATCTAGTAATGAACTAATGATTTGATTCAGGTGTGTTGACCCAGGGTGATATCTAAAACCTGCAGGACTCCTTGAGGCCTGGAGTTGGACACCCCTGGTGTAGGGAGACATGCTACAAACTTTATTTTATGTTCTAGTTTTTGTTGCATTTCAATCTAAAGTGAATTTGCTAAGGAGGCTCCCATGAATGTTGGGTTAACATTTAATAGAATTTAAAAAAAAAAAAGATTTTATGTTTGGACAAAATGTTGTGCAGATTGATAAAATACCACGCACCATGACAACACCTGTGTGGGTATAACATTATTCTAAAAAGAAAAATGTATTTGTCTGCTCTTGGGTCATAAGTTAAGATATAAAAGGGAGGTGATATAAAGAATGTAGTATGCGGCCAAAAATGTTTGGCCTAACCATAATTCTGAATTATATATGACTTACTAGGTAGGAGGGTGAAATGAATCCATCCTCCTCTTTTTAATTCACTGACTTGTTTTAGGTCAAAAAAGGCATAAAACCTTGCAGGTTCATATCATTGAATCCCACGGCTTTGTTTACATCTTCTTACCATTTTCCAGACCTTGAGGTAGCTTTTGGGTGGTATAGTTGTCCAAGTGCCCTAAAGCTCTCTAACTCAAAATATCCTAAAGTCAGTCACCTCACAACTTAAAAAAACACATTAGCATGTGAGTAGGGATGCACGTTTATTCATACAATGGGCTTGAATATTTTATCACTATTCATTTGCTCTTATGAGTCAGAGGATCACAAACAGAGCCAGTGCAATTTCTCAGCACCTCGCCGTTTTGGTCAATACCACCCGTTAAATGCGCACTTTCTGTCAACATGTTATTTTTGAGATTACGGCTTCCCCGCGCCTTCACGAGGAAATTGAGTTGACACAGTGAATTTCTTTCCATTTAAGCAACCTTAATACTTAATGCTGTTTTGTCTGCCCCTGGGGCCCGCTGAGTGCGCTTTGCACTTTTTCCGAGCTGGCACAGATTCTCATTACCTCTGGAAAAACTTCCCGTGCTCATGTAAAACAGTGTAACCTGAAGCTTGAAATATTTTGTGGGAGACTTAACATCGTCCGCAATCTGGCGTGGGTGATCCCGCTTCCCAAGGCGAGTTGAATAGATAGAAAACAGTCCAGCGGAGGATGTAAAAAGAAACGGCGTCTGTTACTTTTTAACACCTTTAAAATCTGGAGAGATTAGCATCTTTTGTTTTATCAAAATACTTTTTGTTAAAATATTCTTAAACATTCCAGTTACTTTGCTCTCTATTGCCTGCTCACATGTAGCAGATATCAGGAAATGTGTAAATACTGTAAGTACTCTTTGCAGAGGTGAGGTTACCTGGGGAGGGCACAGGATGGCCACTTGGTCACTAAATTGATTAGACCATCAGCTGCGCTGTTCTTGCCCATTCCACAGATTTTCTACTTCAGTGCTTTAGTAATGAACATCTTTAAGGATCGAGTAGTCTCAAAATAAACACTGACCCATCAAAAGAACGGAATTGTAAAATGTTTACAAGAAATCATCTGTTGTGTGCCGAAGGAAGTTATTTCTTACTCCCTGGTGAGAGAATCTATTTCCACCAGCAACTTGTCATGCCGGAGCCACCCGAACAGAAAATCAAATCCCAGCCTGCTGGATAATGGGCCTTTGAATCCTCGAGGACCGGCGATAGCAATTGCCTCTGAGTTCATTGGAAAGCAGTTAGAATTTAAAAATGTGTATTTGTTTGGGTATATTGTTGCTGTGTGTGAGAAAGAGAGAGAAGGAGCTTATGTGAGTAAATGCTTGTGTGTGGTTTTTTTATGAGCTCTTTTGAGTGATTTCCCAGCGAGGGTGTGTTTTACAGCTGGATTCCTCCAGGATGAGTCTGACTTTTTGATTGAACAGCCCCATGGCGGCCTCTCAGTCCCCAGTCTAATGAGGATCATGTCTAACAGGTGGTCCATCAGAGCACGGCGAAAAGAGGAATTAGCTGGTAATGCTTATTTGCTGTGTGTGCGTGGAGAGGGTTATTTATATTCCAGTAGCAATACTTTTTTTTCTCCATCCAGTACGAAAATGAAATCGTCAATACGATATTTCTTGGACCGGCTGTTCGCAATCTGTCTTGAGTTCTATACTATAAATGCTCAAACAGCTTAAGAAAACCTGAAAGGTGGTCTCAGTTTATTGGCTGATGTAGAGCTATAGACCACTGTGCGAACAGGGCCATGAACATGCTGCTTTTTTTCCCCGCCCCACTTTGGAGGCATTATAAACAGCAAATTTTATACAGCCGCAATTAAAAGTGTTGCTGGAAATGTGGTACAAGTGTTAATTGTTTTCAGTTGCAATTCCAGTTTATTCGCTTGTACACAACGTTCGTTTTACTTCACAGTACGTGTAAAGTGTTTGTGTGATATTAAGCAGCAATTGTGTCACACTAAGCGGGTACAAATTACTAGCATACAGTACATAAAGCTGTTTCTATAAATTTCACAGTAGAGAGTACAAATGTTTAATGTTGTTTCTACACATTAATGCGTTAGAAAAAGAAAAATGCCACACACGTTGTTTCATGTTTGCGCGCACTGTTGTTTTTTAGGCATTTGCTTTTACAGATTCATGTAGTCATTGACCGCAGTCATTTAATCATGACTAGAGTATGCAGGGGTTCAGAAACAAAAGCATATGTTTAGCAGGCCTTTTGTGAGATCATTAAATGATGGTGTGTTAGAATGCGCTCGGGGTGGGGTAGAGTTACATGCCCCCCTTTCTCCGGTGTTGCTGCTGCAGAGGACTTTTAATGCTATCTGATTTGAAAGCTTGTGAATAATTCCCATGGGGTTGTGGTTTGTAGGTCATTGTGCCATTATGGTTTGTTCCTGGTCTGTCTGAGGCAGGATGTATGCATGTGCCTGACTGTGTGTCTGGATGTGTGCGGGTGGGGGGAGGGGGAATGGGCACGGATGCTTCATCTCCTTGTCTGCTTGAAGCATCGTAGCTTCTCCATACGTGGAAACATCCAACCCACCCCCCGCCGCCATGGGCTTGACCCGCAAATCCCTCCTTCTAGGCAACAAAGGGATTATGGGGGAAATGGACTAATCTACTTCTGCGAATTTAAGTATTTGGTGTTTACCGCACAAACCTGGCATCGGCTTAATGTTAGAGTGGGAATAAACAGTTTCAAAAGTTGTTTGTATTTACAGTTTTTATTCTTTTTATTACTCAAGCCTACAATTTCTGTGTTTTGTGCTTTCTGTGCAGGCGAAGGAGGAAAAAACCCCACTGCAGTTCTAATCTGAGAGCCTTTGTTTTCTTTATTTGGGATACTTGAGAAGGAACACTGGGCTTGTAAGGGGCCACCTGCAATAACAAATTACTCCCCAGTGTCTAAGAAACATCCAAAAGCAGCACTCTGGATGATTTTTGTCTTGATTTATTAATATTCTGCATATGCCTGAGTGTACTCCATGAATTATAGCTAGAGGTGCTGCAAGATGAAAATATACCTTTGCGAACAGCTTCCCAGCCAATTATATTCAGTAGCACATACCAGAAATGACAGTTTGTTACTCGGACGTATACTTGGAGAGCAACTTTCACCTCAGAATGGTATTTCTGGCCTGCTAACCTCAAGCATCTTTGATCTCCTCTTTAGGTTTATATCTGGATGTCGTGCCTTTATCTGACAGCGAGGTGGGAGTGAAATGATAGCGAGTGAGGGAGGCTGAATAAGGATGAACATGTCACCTCGTCTTAGGCCAGACAGATTGTGCAGAGGCTTTCGAGGTAGCTGGCTCTGCAGTGTTGTTTAAATGTTCCTGTCTTGATGGTGTGATACAGCATCTCCCAGGCTAATTCAGACAGTCCAGAGAGAAATAAGCCATGCAGCAAAGGTTAGCACGCTGGAGTGACTGGAAGCAGATACAGTGAAACCTTCTTGGCTGGAGTGACTTTATTGTTCTTCACCAGAAATTCCCAGACGGTTGGAAATTAGCCTGTATGTTGTTTGCACAAACTCTAAAATGATCGTTTCCCCTCCACATTTGGCCTTGTGATGAAAGATGTGTGTGATACTCTGCTGGATGATATTTATCTTAGAGGGAAGAGCTTTGATTCTGCACCACAGGAAGAACATGTGGGCAGTTTTTTTTTTTTATGTTGCACACAGCCGGATGGCGTTTGACTCATTTCCAAACTAAATCCCAGATGCTGGACATGGGTGGTCACACCCTTAGTAATGTTTCACAATGCCCGTTTAATGCCTGTTGTTTGTAAACCAAATATTGTTTTTATGTTTGTATTTAACTGGTTGCCCGCATAAGTTAGCACTAAACTGTCATATAGGTGTTTCCTTTCCAGAGGATGCGATCCCAGTGATGGTCCCCTGTTTTATGCCTTCCATGATGAAAGCCAGACGGTGGGGTGGAGCAACACAGTGTGGATCCGGATCACATACTGTAAATAAAAAAACTTTTTATGAGGAAGACAATCCATTTGACCAAATCTGTTGTTTAAAATACACGTTACTCTTCGTTACAGAGATAATTCATCTTCTTGAACTAAAAGTAAGATCAGAACCTTCTTCTCTAGATGCGGGGGACTTTCTTAAGCCGACTGCCTTTTTGAGCTCTTCGTCATAATATTCTGTAAGAGTATTTCTTGCCTGCTTCATGATAAAATCACCTCATGGAGATCTTTTGAAGTGTGCATGTGCGTCCATTGAACCTAGGACTTTTACAGCTAAGTTCCTTCAAAACACTGGAAAAACTAACAGATAAAGATAACATGAATGTACCCCCGTGTTGTTTTTCTGCTCAATGATGTTTCAAAGACTGTCTCAAGATAGTCGGTTGGGTCTTTTTTTTTTCATTAAAAAAGTATCTTAACAGAATTTCCAGTCGAAGAATCGCTGTTTTTGTCTGACCTAAACGTCAGTTCTGACATATCTGCAGATGTTATCTGACATACAACCGTGGCCTATTCATGAGCCGATGGCCCTGAAAGATTCAGATATGGTGGCCTTTTAATAACTCCGAGGCCTCTCACACAAGCTTGAGCTTCCCTGCTCTCTCAGCTCCTCTTTGCGCTCCGTATGAAATGAATGGCCCTCTGGTGGCTTGTTGATCTTGTTACTCAGAGTGTGAACGCACGGTTAGAATGACTTGTTCATATTTTTTTTTTCACTCAAATGCAATTATGAGTAGCACGAACTTTAAAACTGGAGCTTTTACAGCTGCGTAACATTAAATATCATATTTTAAAACACTGAGACACGCTACCCTCTCCAAGACCAAAAAGCATTTTCCATGTTGCAGTTTATTTAACCTTATCTGAGTTGAATTCAGATGGCTTGCTACATGGAAACAGGAGTACTGCTGAGCTTCCTGAGCACATCCAGGCTACTCTGAGGCATCCATCACACTGTGTAATAAGCTGTTGAGTGCTGCTTGAAGTGTGCGTGTGTATTTGCAACACAGTGCTCAGTGCTGATGGATACCCAGTGACACTTCTAAGATACAGCCTGAACATCCAGGACAAGGACTGCGGGATCTCATGAGCAGCATCACCAGCCTGCTGCTCTGTGAAC
>VUQG01006595.1:16142-40065 GCA_015106755.1 Etia nguti | reverse complement strand
CTCTTCACACACTAAGGTTAATTATGGAGTTCCACAGGGTTCAGTGCTAGGACCAATTCTGTTTACATTATACATGCTTCCCTTAGACAGTATCATCAAAAGGCATAACATACATTTTCACTGCTATGCAGATGATACTCAACTTTATCTATCCATGAAGCCAGATAACACACACCAGTTACTTAAATTACAAGAATGTCTTAAAGACATAAAGAAGTGGATGACCTCTAATATCCTGGTTCTAAATTCAGATAAAACTGAGGTTATTGTACTCACCCTTAAAAATCTTAGAAATATGGTGTTTAACCAGATGCTTATTCTGAATGACATTACTTTGGCCTCCAGTAGCACTGTGAAGAATGTTGGAGTCGTTTTTGGCAACGATATGTCCTTCAGTTATTAAACAAATATGTAGGACTGCTTTAGTTCATTTGTGCAGTATCTCTAATATTAGAAATATTCTGTCTCAGAGTGATGCTGAAAAACTAGTTCATGTATTTATTACTTCTCGGCTCCCTGTAAAGCCTTTAATTGATCCAAGGCGCTGCAGCAAGAGTGCTGATGGGTACTAGAAAGTGAGAGCATATTTCGCTCCTACTGGCTTCTCTTTATTGGCTCTCTGCTAAATACAGAATTCAATCTAAAATCCTTCTCATCTTACAACTTACAAGGTCTTGAATAATCAGGCCCCATTTTATCTTAAAGACTGCATAGTACTGTATCACCAAAACAGAGCCCTTCGCTCTCACACTGCTATTTACTTGTGGTTTCTGGGTATTTAAAAGTAGAATTGGAGGCTCTCTTCTGTGGAACCAGCACCCAGTTTGGATTTGGGAGACAGACATCCTCTCTACTTTTCGGATTAGGCCTAAAACTTTCCTTTTTGACAAAGCATATAGTTAGGGCTGGATTAGTTGACCCTGAATCCTCCCACTGCAATAGGACTAAGCTGCTGTGAGCTTCCCCTTAATGGACTGTTTCTTTTTCATTTTTCTTACATTTTTTTTCACTCACTATGTGTTTATACACCACTCTGCATTTAATCATTGGTTGTTATTCATCTCGGCCTCTCTACCACAGCGTGTCTTTGTCCTGTCTTCCTCTCCCTCACCTCCAACAGGTCACAGCAGATGGCCGCTCCCCCCTGAGCTTGGTTCTGTTGGCGTTTTCCCTATATTATTGTAGGGTCTCTGGGTGAGATGGTTGTAGCTCAGGATGTAGCGCAGATCATCTACTAATTGGCAGATTGGTGGTTCAATCCCTGGCCGCTCCCAAATATCCTTGGGCAAAACACTAACCCCGAGTTGCTCTCCATGTTAATGAGGGATATTTTATAAAGGAGAGTAGAAAATCTATCTATTTACCATCTTTACCTTACAACATAAAGCACCTTGAAGAAACTGGATTGGGATAATATTACCTTGAGAAATGAGTATAGATCCTTTAAACATAGCACCTTGAGATCTAAGGATAGGACAATGGGGACCTGAATACTCTCCAGCTTACAGTAACTGCATTAGAATTGCCACTAATGTTATATGTTTAAAATGTTTGTTTAATATACTAGAGGCAAAAGATATGCATTGTAAGCATGAAGTTAACTTCACCAAGACTTAGCAAGTAAATACTATAAAAAATGAAATTACACCTGAACACCAAAGTCACGTAGTTGACACACAGCATATCAAATGACATGACAGCAATAAAGGAAAAGTAAGAGGCTCCCACAAATGAGCAGGATTCATAGACTGGTGATGATACATATCTGTACAGCAGTTCATAACAATTACTCCTATAGCTGTTATCTCAGACAAAATTCTTATTTTAACCAAAACCTGATTAGCACGTTTTAAAAATGAATTTGTTGTGATGGTGGGCTACTGAAAGGTTTACAGACTTCTATCACTGAAAACTATCACTACTACAAAAATACAGAGTGATAAGTTGTATTTCCAAAGTTTTTTCTGCACTCTTATTGAACCCTTAGTTGCAATGACACATGCGGCAATCCAATTAAGTGGTGATAACTGGAGTGTAAACCAAAGGAGAAGGTGTTCAAGTAGAGTGTGTACTTTTATGCTGGACAGTTACATCTGTTGAAAGGGATTTTTTTTTCCTTCTCTTTAAAACTAATAATATTTCAAACATGTGCTAGTAAAAGCAAGGTGTGCCTTTAGTGTTCACAACATCTGTCCTCTGTGTGCAAGCCATCTGCTGTACAGCATATACATTAAGTGTGGTCAGACTGTAGTAAAGACTGTCTGCTCTGGTTCCAGATTCATGGTTTCTCGAGTATGTCAGTGTTTAAATATTGAGAGATAACACACAGACGAAAGTGTTTACATTTGCAGGAATGTAGTTGTTATTCTGAGACTGTGTAGTGCTAATAAGTCAGTCTTATTTTGTCAAGTATGCACACAAACAGACAGAGAAAAAAAGAGTAAATGAGAGTAGAGAGTCATTTTACGGTCATTCAGGATTTATTCCAGGAGAAAAGACAAACAAAACACAATCAGTCGCTCTGGCCTGTGTTGTTATGGTAACTCTGATATGTGCACATGATTGTCAAAGGCATCTGATATACAAGCCCCATCAACAAAAAATCGTCATCATCGAAATCATCATTATCACACCACATTTAAGTGCGGCAGGCAGTGGCCGCTCCGAGAGGTGAGGGCATCGTCGATGTAACGACAGTGCACAGGATGAGAGTTGTTGTGGTCACATGCAGAGAGTAAATACAGCCAGCTAACTTAGCAGGCTCTGGACAAGGACACCTACAGGGAGACACCAGGGGCCAAAGAGCAGCACGTGTAGAGTTTTAGTCCTACAAAGAAACCTTAGCGAGAGAGATTCTCTTAACTGGTGAGTTAGGTGTTCAGGTTAGAGGTGGTGGAGTGTTTTTAGCATCAGCTAGACCAAAGCTAGCTAATGCATTTACCAATGCTAACAAAATCGAACAACTTTTTCAGTCTAAGAGGGACACTGAAATAGTTGGTAACAGTTCAAATACATGCTTGTAGTTCCTTGTAAGTTTTAACGAAATGCAATAACTACTGAACAATTGTATAGACTTGAGCTAGGTAAAACCACCCCCGATAATTTGTCTACATACAACACAGAGTCAGTAGCTATATATATATATATATATATATATATATATATATATTTTAAACTCTCTAGCCTTTGCATTTATGAAATACAAATAAGTAAGGAAAGTATCAGAGAATTTAGCTACACAATATACGTTATCTACTTAGCCAAACTAAATTTGCAGATGGCAATAAAAAGCTAACGCACATATGGTAAGCTCACATAATACATTTTAAAATCATGAAACTAAAAGTTCTTTATATCTGCACTTTTGATTCAGTTTTTAGATGCCTTAGATGAGAACTCAATGCCAAAACACAATTGCACATAAGTGCAAATGCATTCACTTGACAAGAAAAAAAATGGCAGTTTTCCTGAAAACAGCTTAATAGTAATCCCTAATTTTTAGGACTCCCGTTCCAAATTTCCTATTAATTTTCTTCACTGATTTTTCAGAAACTCCTTACACAGCAAACACTTCCACGTGTTGAATAAAAGTCAGCTGGCAGTCTTTTGACGACATCTATTAGAAACTACTTGCCCCACAATGCACTGCAAATCTTAAACCTAAACCAAATTAAAACTAGATCAAACTCAGCTTATGACCAACTACTGCTTTCATAAAATCTAGTTTTCAAGCCAGGAAAGGCTCTTTTTGGGATTTTAAGTTGTCTTCTTCATTCTGAATACATTGGACATCCATACAACTAAAAACAGCTTTAAGTATAAATTCAGTGACACAACCACTATTTAGCCTATTTTCAATTTGTATAATAAAACCTGAAAAAAAGGGCAATATAAATGCATTTTCTTCCAGTCACATGACAACACATAGTCATTCTAATTAGCAGAATTAAAGCAACTTTCATAGTAATAAACAGAATTAATCCAGCAAATAATAATAGTAAGTAATTCCAGGGGTAATTTTGCCAGTTAGAACAAATACTCTGCTTGGCTCTTGTGGACCCGGTCATCTCAACCTGTGTACGTCTTCACATAATACAGAGATACGAACATCATACAAGGGCATATAAGTTTATGCAAACACTCATGGTAAAGTTGAAATCTTGAAGCACTTTTTTTCAACATGCTTGTGTTTTTTTCATGAAGGTGCAGTTTTTTTCTTCATAAAAAAGAAAGAAAGAAAAGTCAAAGGATGGTGAGTTCAAAGTGGAGAGAGCATACTTCCATAACAGTGTGTTTCTGAGTCGGTCACAGCTTTGGATTTCTTCCTTTAGAATGGCAAAAAAACCAAAAAAAGCCTGAGTTCAGTAAACGATGGTTTAACTTCTTTAGTTGGACTGACATTGACGTGATGGTGGAACACTGATGGCATTAAACTGCGCTGCGCAGCTCTGCTGATGGCAGTCGTGTGCTGCCGGACAGTTTCTGAAAGCTAACCGCAAAGTCGGGGAGTAAAGGAGACTTGAAGCTGGGTTTTTTTTGTTACATGTTTTTTTTTTTTTTTTTTACATTAAAACATTCCATAGAGGAAACAGTCAACTTCCCTTGCAAACTCACTCATTCATTCACTCACTCAGACATGCCTGTACAGCAAAACATTCGTAAATATTACCTTGAAAATGATCATCGGTATTCACAATCTATTTACAGTAGCATCTTTAACATGGAAAGACTCATTTGGATTACATTTATGTTTTCTCTCTCTCTCTAGCAAACAAAAACAGCAGACATAAAACCACAGAGGAGCATGAACCTGAACCCTCTGCCTGCCTCACAGCACATTCAGAAGCCCACAGGTCCAAGCTGAAGTGGACAATTTCACATTTAATGACATTTAATTCATTAACCTCTTTGAACAACCTCTTAAACCCCTAATGTAGCTCATTCAAATGTAGTAATAATAGGTAAGTGAGTGAAATGGTCTTGAATAGATTTAACTAGAGCTGCTGTTTTCCTTTGTTTCCTGATCATGCTTTCCAGAAAAAAAAGCATTGACAACACACTTAAAAATGTTTTAAAAAAAATGCATAGCAATCAATGGGTAAATAGACAGGATAACAGTGAAGAATAAGATTAAGGTGGTCATTGGAATAAAGCCCTTACATGGTTGAACGTTCCCTTCGGTATACATCGATTGACGTCAGAGTGGGATTAGTTTCTTGTGTCGTAATAAATGCAAACCTTCAGAAATCTCAACTATCTGTTTGCAGGCATGTGTGCAGCAGTTCAAACATTAGAAGTTTGTTTCTTTTTTGACTGCCCTGACACGCGCTGCCTTAAATATTTATACTGTACCATACTCATTAAACTTCAGACTTGCTTGGTTGCTACAGTGTTGTGCATAAAGTAACAGAAGTGTTTTCAGCCAATGTATAGTCTTCATGACACCGAAAAGTATCTGCTCTGCATCAGTAGTGTCACCATATATTATGCAAGTTTTACAGTTTATTTTATAGTGCTGAAAAACCGTACAGTCTACGGAGACCATAGTTTATAAACAACAACTGCAGCATGATTAGAGGTTTTCGCAAAGTCTTCTATCCATTCAAAGGATATTTAAAATGTCAAATATCCCACTGCCACAGACAGAATGAAAAGCTGAAGATATACTGACTTTCTATTTCTCTAATATGGATTGGGCCCAATGCATCCCATAATGTGACTAACTGAACTCTTAACCTAAAATACATAATCAGTAGTTTATGGTCTTTCTGGGACTTTACATTCTGCATTAGAGCTGATGGATTTCCAAGTTGTCATCCTTCAAAAGATAGGTATAGTTGTAAATGACATTTTTCTTCCCATGAACAACCTTCAAGCAAAACCAATAACGAGTGCAGCTACAAACAGGTGTTTTCTGTGCATAATTTTCTGTTTGAAACCTATTAGAAACACATCACCCTAGACACACTGCTGGATTAGGCTGGAAATTTTGCTTCATCACACTCACACACTCAGACCCACATACAAATTTGCTTCTTATTTTTGAAAAACCGACAGAAGGAAGGACTCTGGGCTCAGAGCTTCAGATGGGGCAAGAACTTTGAAAACTAGGTAAGAGACATTAAACACAATGCTGGTTTTGGACTTTCCGTGGGATTATGGCTTAGTCTATGCTAGAAAAAAATAGGATGATAACCTGGAACTTCAAAAAACCAGTGCTTGCATTTTAACACCCTCAAAACCACTGGGTGACCACAGTCGATAGCAAGTTGCCTGGTGGAAAGCAACCTGTCTCCAAACGCAGACTCTGAATGGCAGAATTTGGAAATAACTGGTGTTTAAATTAACACACTTCAAAAACAGACGAATTGCCAACACACTGCAATCAGTCTCAATCAGTGTGTTCCAGTGAGTGCAACTCATCTGCAATGTGTCTTCTTTTCAGTAGAGGACTGGTCTCAGCTGGTTGCCAACTGGTTGCAGTCTGGCCATATTCCAATATAAATGCAAGGCTGCCAAGCACCTATACCATTTTCAAGTAAATTGTCATCATGTAGCAACTAAGTCATTACTTATAGAGTATGTCTGTGAAGGTTCTCAGTCATCCAGGTCATTGTAGTCTAAGGAGCTTGGAAAGAAAAGCGTCTGGACTTCTTTAAGTTGCTTTAAGCAACTTAAAGAAGTCCAGACGCTTTTCTTTCCAAGCTCCTTAGACTACTTACAGAGTAATTTCTAAGTCCGTGTTTCAAATCTATGAGGTTCTGGCTGGATTCTCTAAATATTTAAGGTGAATTTCTGTGTATGAAGATGGCAACAAATTTGCAATTTTAACCAATTTACCATAGTTAATCAGTGTTATCACAAACAGACTGCATGTAATTACCAACTTGATTCCTTTCAATCACAAACTGATAACAGACTGACTTGGTCTTATTGCCATTTTATTGCCTTCCTGACACATTAAAGTTGCTTTGAAGGGGGCAGCTGACTGCGAGTGGTCGCAGACTGGTCCCAGTGTTCGAAGCAACCATTTCAAAGGAATCAAGATCGTAATCTCGTTCTGCATCGCCACAGTAATTTTGGACATGCTGCGATCTCCAGCCACTTTTTCCCTAGTGTGACTTTGTCATTAGCTGATGATAAGAAAAATGTAGAAATACTTTAAAAACATTACTCCTTATCCTTACAGTGAGGGCAAAAGAGATGATAATCGTGATGGTAGATGGAGCCTAACACACAGAATGGTGCAGTGAACCAAAAATGAATTCCAGAAAGCTTTGGTGAGTGTAGATATTGTCATTTTTACCTTAACTTGAATTTTATCCAAATGTGGCCTCACACATACCTCATGCTGCCACATATCGAGTGAAGCACTATAAATACTTTGCAGTTTTTTAGCAACACAATTCAGGCAATAAAAATAATGTAAATGGCAACAGATTATGAAAAGATAAAAGGTCACAAAAAGTTCTCTTTAGGTTATTTTGCAGCTATAATTAAGCCCTTAGTTTCCATCTTGAACAACTTCACATTTGGCTAGTTTTGTTCTAATTCGTCAAGCACTGCAGAATGAACCAAATTGTCTTCATTACCAAGCAATAGTCTTTGGCTACAATTCAATAAAGGGATCAGTAAAATTGCATCGAATAAAGACATGACAATCTGATATGTGTGAGTGAGCACCCTACATTATACAGCTCTGCTTTCTGGGACAGGAAAGGCCATTAGCCATGTTCAAGAGTTCTATTAAGTGAAGAAAACAAACGTCGTGTTAGTAGTCAAAAATACCACGCTGAGTCGTGGATCCGTGCATTTTTTTAGAGCCCTGTTTCCAAAAAAGTTGGGACAACATGTAGAATGTAAATAATGAAGAGAATGCATTGATTTACCATGTCCTAACCTCCGCACTGAATTGAAAATAGCATAAAGAAAACATGAAGTAATGATAGTGAGAAATGTTATTGTGTTTAGATAAAACACATTATTCTCATTATACATTTAAAGACAGCAAAGTGTTTGAAAGAGTTGGGGCAGGAATAACGACTGGAAAAGTAACTTAATGCCTAAAAAACCTGGTGGACTTGGTTGTTGCACGCATCACCAGTGACATCATCACAGCCCTGTGATCTCTTAAAAGGTGGTAAAGCCTAACCTGGGGACACTTGTGTCTCCAAACTGTCTGTGCACATGTTATAGGGCTACAGTGACAAGCATAAACCGTCCATAGGGATCATCAACTAGAATTAAGCCACCATAGGACAGGTTAGTTGCACCTTACTGGTGATGAGTAGTTTCTTTAATAGAAATCACTGCATGTGTTCAGAAATGCTTCTGAAAGCCATCAGAAGCATTGTGGAGCAGCTGAAATCCAATATCAAAAAATAATGGGATAAAAAATTTTCTTTCAAAACTACAGCAATCAGCCTCCTTGGTTTTTCAAATAGTTGAAATAAGTGGTGATGTGGTGAGGAAATATGCCCCTGTCCCAACTTCTTTGAAAAGTGCTGCAGGTATCAGCCAGCGTCAAAAAGGTTAAATGGTTGGTGAATCACTGCTTTCAGTCTTTAATAACATTTCACAACGTTTTTGGAAATGCTTCAAAAAAAGCTTCAAAAGCAAGCATCGATGCCCTGCTGTTGCCTGCAGTGAGCCCACATATGTATATGGTCAATAGTAGTCCAGGTCTAAATGATCAATGCTCAAGTCACGCACCAATACAACACTACAGTAAGGACACAGCTAACGTCCTGAAGCCTGGATCATTAACTGCAATGCTGCCTGGAACGGCCGGACTGTGACAAACCCCCCCAAAAATAAAAAGACTAAATCAGGAAACTGGTGTTCACCAGCGCACAGTGCAGCTGCAGTTTTCCCTGAGCACTTCTGGACTGGGTGCAGCTTGACAAATAGAGAAGGTGAGATCATGGCTTCATTAGAAACGTAAAGAACGACGGCAGGCCACAGCTTCGCCATTTTGGATTGTGTCTCTGAGGACCCACCAGGCCTTTCTTTTAGTAACTATGCTGCGCTGCCTGTAGCTCCTTGGGAAGTCAAATGACAATCCATCTTTAGCGTCTAACATTCTTAACTGGACGTGTTTTCCAGTAAATACATATCTCTATGTGTTCTAATTCTATCCTAAACTTATTCCATGTTTCATAATAACCAGTATGCGTGTCCCTTAAAGGGGAATTATTATAAAAGTCTCATAAAGTAAGAAAATAATAAACAAATCAGAATCTTTTAGACAATAAACAAGTTGTACAATGCTCTGACATCCAATCAATAAAGGTTTACAATCTCTACTCTCTCTGATAAACACATGTGAATGGCAGCTAATCTATGTCTGATCCTTTCTGTGCAAAATAGATAAAGCGCTTACTCATGTTTCCACATCTCAACAGTCATATGGTACTTTTAAAGCACTTCTTAAAGCACGAACAAACAAACAGACAACCAAGCCCATAAGGACACAGAGTCTTAAAGGTCTTAAAGGTGCTATGTGCGGCATTTTTACATGGATAAACCACTGTCAACATGAATTTGCTACATCGGCATAATTTGTGGTTAAACCCCCCCCCCCCCGACCGTCTGTTTTCTGTGTTCTACAATTACCAGGTCAGATTGGCAGGGAGATGTGTCTGATTAACAGGAAGTGAGATTTGCTTTTTTTAGACCAAGCATCTGGTGATGATGGGGAATTGAGTTCTAATTTAGGTCCTAACACAACAACAGCTATTAATAAAGAGGACTTACATGTGGCTCATCTCGGGTATCGTCTCATTTGTTTACACTAATTATGCCAAGGTAGCAATATCAATTTGACAATGATATGTTTGTTACACATAGCATCTTTAAAATTAACAGCAGTTAATAAAAGTAAAACAATCCGTTTGCCAACAGTCAAACCTAAGTCAGAAAAAAAAGCTAAATAAATTGATGCGGGAAAGATCCGACTGAATAGGGAAGTTGAACTTGTATGACACCAGCAGCTCCACCGTGAACCATCGACTGCAGTTCACACGTGGAGCAGTGGACACCCTTTTATCAGGTAATGATCAAAGCCAACTGTGTGAACATCCCAAGCGTGAGACAGTGGGTGTGCTGTGGCGGTGGCAGGATGAGTTTACGCCGTCATCCTGGTGGGTGTGCGGTATGACAATGGTGGCTTGAATCGGTGGGGTGGCGGTAAAGTCCTCTGCTCTCCCAGGAGCAGGGCGGGGTACCGGCTGGGGGGGCGTATCCGAGAGGCAGTAAAGCGAAGAGAGGGAGGGACAAAGAAGAGGGTGATCGTTTTCCTCACTGGTCGTCCTCGATCTCTCTTTCTTTCCCCGTCTCCCTGCTTCACAGCGCCGTGGCCTCCCAGCTGGTTCCCCGCGGGACCTGGCGTCACTTGGTTTCCGTGAGAACCGGCGCGGGGACCGCAGATGGGTGTGGCCGGTTCAGCTCCGTCCCCGTGGCAGGAGAAGAGGCTGCAGATGCCAGACTGCAGGGTGTGACTGGTGCAGTGACACCTGAAAGAAAAGGAGAAGCTGGATCAGCTGCTTGCAATGCTGAAATCCCTCCTTGATTTAAAAAAGAAGTAGAAAACAACAGGCTTGCATTTGTCACTAGTGACTGGATCACTAAGATAACATTCGTTTCAGTTTGCTAAAGAAGTGAAGACATGAAACACCATGTTTTCCTATTGCACTATACAGCTAACTATGTTGAGGAAAAATACAAAATAACGTAGGTAATCAAATGTAATGCTGTTCGGGCCCTTAGCTCATGTAATTTGGTGTCAGTTTTATTGTTTAGAATTGTATTACAAGCCCAGCCGTCTACTAACTCAATCTTCGCTGTATGCGAACAAGGTTTAGCACTATTCATTTCTCTTGCACTAAAATCCAATCCATTTATGGGGTTCTTACCTTGTACGTGTCTCTCTTTTTTTCTGTCTTTGTAAAAGCAGTAGTGTGTCCATCTCAAAGATGTAACGAGAGCTACACCAATAAACTGCACTGCTCCATCTTTGAGACGAGGTATTAAGTGTAAATTTGTACCATACTACATTAACATCATTACTCCTCCAACGTCAGGGCTACCCCTCTAAAAAAACAGAAATCCTGCTGTTTATATTTTCAAACAGCACATTTGACTTTTATAATGAAAAGCAGTGTTTTATAGAAATACAGTTAGGTCCATATATATTTGGACAAGAAAAAAGTATGGAGAAGGCGTGGAACAGCTCATGATCCAAAACATACCACATCATCTGTAAGGCACGGTGAGGCAGTGTGATGGTTTGGGCGTGCATGGCTGCCAGTGGCACTGGGACACTAGTGTTTATTGATGATGTGACACAGGACAGAAAGCAGGTGAATGAACTCTGAGGTGTTCAGAGACTTACTGTCTGCTCATATCCAGCTAAATACAGTCAAACTGATAGGGCAGTGTTTCATAATACAGAAGGTCAGTGACCCCAAACATACAGCCAAAGCAACCCAAAGCAAAGAAGTGCAACACCTATTCAGTATAATCTGGAATGCATAATGTCCCTGAAGATAATGCAAGGCATTACTGTAAGAGTCAGAATGCTCCCACACAGTGCCTCAAAATTTTGCTCATTCACCGTTACTACAAACTCCTATGTACAGCTCACATATGTTCTCTTAAATTTCTGATGCCACTGACACCACTGAATCATACTCACATTCCTTGTGGGGAGCTGCTATGTTGTTATCTATGGAAGAGATTTTGCTGGCGACACCGCTGGTGCTCTGGCTCTGCGCTGTCTGGCCGGTGTTTTGCCTCTGAGCTGGCTGGTTCTGGCCCGCCTGGCTCTGGCTTTGGGCTGACTTCTGCGTCTGACTTGGCCTAGTCGGTGGGTTGGAAGCGTCAATGCTGCTCCCCATGCTGCTGCCAAGCTGCAGCCGCCTCATGTGCCGAACCACGGCAGTGGCATTGAACGCTTGCTGTAAAAAGCATAGAAACAAAAGGAAAAATCTGATCACGAAACCTTGGGACAATGCACAGTGAGCCATCACAACTTAGGTCTGCACTAAAGTATACCCTGCTTTATCATCCTTCTGTACACTAATGGGAACTATTGTTAAAAAAATTAACATCTAGCTGTATTTAAACAGAGTTCAAACTAATGACTGAGACCATAAACTCTTGAGCCATACCCTATTGTGACGGCAGAGTTCAATAACCTGGTAATGTTGTGGTAAAATATGGTAAAAATGACCTACTAAATCATTTTCATTTGTGTAACATGGGAATTGTTTTAGATCTGAAGTTTGTTCTTATTTCTTCTGAGTTCTTTAGGGGTAAATAGCTGTTGAGAGGTAGATCTTACCCAGAAGGCAAGCCAGGTTTTTATTGCTGAGTGATTCACCTTCTAAAAACAGTTGGCTGAGGAGCTGTAATAGGGTAATGTAGTCTATTGCAGTAGAGCCAAAACCACAGAGAATAAACTGCAGTAAACAAAATTTACCCTCCATTTGCTCTTGGCAAAGTTCTTTCTGATCTGCCGGCTGACTGACTCATGGATGTTCTTGCAGAGAGCCGTATCCCCAGCGATCCTGAGATATATATATATGTACCGACACAAAAACACAATTTCTCAGTCAATACTTCTGAATGTACATCAAAATCCATATTGATTTGATGGATTTTTGTGATGCTGTTGTGTGTGTGTGTGTGTGTGTGTGTTTGTGCGTGCAAGTGCTTGTGTGTGTTTCTCACCAGGGGTGTCTGAGTGCCTGTTCACAAGTGAAACGCTTGGCTGGGTCTTTTTCCATCAGTCTGCTGATGAAATCCTTGGCTGGGAGAAAAACAAACATATAAACACCACACTGTTTTTTAAAACTGTATTCTTTGACTAACCCACTCACAAAACATTTTGTGACACTGAAAATCTTTGACATTTCAATCAGGTAAAGATATTTTCAGATGTCAGATGTTGCACAGAGTACCGTGTTTTTTGGTTTCTGCTGAGAACTTGGGCTGTGTGTATCACCTGATTTCACTGTATCAGCCAAGTTGACCTCTGTTAATTCTATATTACTAGCAATGCGCATTCATTTGCCCTCATGGCTGATTGAGGCAATCTTCTTAAAGAAACGTAATAAAAAAGGAATTCCTGAGATGAGTAAGGGTCCTCTCTCGAAACAACCAGCAAGCAATGACATAATTATTGATGTTTTTAAAAAGTTTTACTTATTTTTTACTGTTTTTCAGTGTGGAAAGAGTTGGTACGGTATTATCTTACTATTTATATATTCAGTGCCAGTGCGCATATCCACCCGGAAACACCAGTTTATTTGGATTTGGGGAAAAAAAACCCCAAAAACCAAAGCTTGGCTGAAAAAAAAAATACTGCAAATTCATCAGGTGTGATTAAACAGTCGGTGTGAATGGCTGCAGAATAGGTGAAATATTCACATGGGTTTTATGGCCTTGACACTACACATCTAACCCAGACCTTGTCTAAGGAAAATGCTTAAGCCAAAACGGTGCGTTTGGGTCAACTAGTTGGTCTGGATAAGAATGATAGGGTTTAGTTTAATAAAAAAGGATGATGATGGGAATGTCATTAATTTTTGCAGGAAGTTGTGTGTTTCTGCAACTTTTACATCATCAAAAAGGTTTCAAAATATAAGCACCTGTCTTCTTCATCTGATATGAGTAATTTCTATTTGCTCTGAGGAAACTTGACACTTCTGAAAACACAAGGCTTTTCTTGACGGTCCATAAATGCGATTTTATCCCCACTGATACAGACTGGTGACTGAAATAGACTTCCAGCCAACAGAACGCTGGCTTTACTTCCAGTCTTTGCGCGTAACTGTGCTGGTCATGGATAAAACCATGCATCGCACACACTTACTCTCGCATATTTTCATTCCATGCAGATTAAATCAGCGACTATGATGGAAAGGTGGTGTGTGGGCCATATGTGCCACATGATGGACCGAGGAGGTGGAAGGACAGATGGTGGAGAAAGAAGTAGGACGAGGAAGAGGAGGCAGGGAGGGCCTCACCTGAGTCTGATATGTCATCCCAGTACGGTGCATCAAACTCATAGTCAGCTTTCAGGATCTGCTCGAACAGCTTGGAGTCGTTTTCATCGTAGAATGGAGGATAACCACACAACCTGCAGACAAGATATTTATTCTTTTGGTCTAATCTTTATCAGTCATTTATTTTCATTCATAAATAATTTCACTGTTTACTACACAGTTCCTTTACTCATTGTCACTCTTTTGATATGACTGACTTGCTTAGGACACAAAGTGTTAAATGCTAACACGTGTATATAAGAGACAGACTAGATCTGTGTCTGTACGGGAATACTGTAGCCCAGGTTAATCTTTGTAGCTACAATTTACACATGTCCCCTAATTCCTCACATGTAGGCAACAGTGTAGTGCCACAGCAGATTTGTGTTTCGGGACATGAATTTGACAGGTTTTCTTTTTCTTTTTCCAGTTTCCCTGAATATGTAATGAATATATTTAATTTTTAAAAGGCAAAAAAACTCCTTATTTAGAGATTTAGAGCCTGGAAGGATTTTGCTACTCATGGCAAAGAGCACAATGTGACTTAAAAATCCACCCACCCTTCATTTCCCTGTATTTTGCTTCCAAGAAACCAGACTTTCTTGTAATTTTAAAAAAAAAATCAAAAATCAAAATTTTCCTTTGTACACTGGCTGTTTTTTCACCCATTTTCAGTTCAGTCGTTGTATCCGATGATTTTCAGAGGATTCTTTTTTTTGTTAAGTCACTTAACACTGACCTATGAATCACTGAAGCATAATAAAGCACATAACCCAAGGGATGAACCAGTGTTGTTTCTACACAGACAACAAACTGGCAAAGAGCCCATTTTAAATTGTATCTTTATGCACTTTGTTACTAGCAGCCTGTTGTACAAACACAGTATTTGCTCCCAGATGAATCTATGAAGAATACCAAAGACAATGGCAGGCATAAAACTGTATTTTTGCACCAACAAGGTGATTCTCAAACAGCTATTTAGCTGAAAACCTGGTATATCTCAGCATGATGTTCAGTGTCTTCTTAAAAAAATCCAAGGAAACTGAACAAGTGGAGGACAAAAGAAGATGTGGCAGGCTTAAACAACTAGCCATAGCAGGTGATCGTCTGCTGTTCACTGAAGATTCTTCAGAAATAATCTCAGTGAAAGGGTGGCTATCAAGAGAAGAAAGGCTGTGGTATACCAAATTACACACGAACTGGACTAAAAATCAGTGGTAACAGATCTTATGGACTGATGAATAGGAATTTGAAATTTTAAGTTCAAATCATCATCAGTATGTACCACAGTGAGTGTCTACTGACATCTGCAAAACACAGTGGAAGCTCCGTCGTGGCTCTGGGCTGAATTTCAGCCAGTGGTGTTGTGAAAACTGATGAAATTATGAACATAGGAAAGTCAGAGTCTGATTGGCAATGGCTTCATTGTTTAGTATGACAATCCCAAACACACTGCCAATGCAGTAAAAGCAGACCTGGATAAAAAAACACACAGTGGCCTACCAGAACCCAGATCTCAACATTACTGAAGCAGTGAGGGATCATCTTGACAGAGAACGGAACAAAAGGCAGAAAACATCCAAAGAAGAGCTTCGAATGTCCTTCAGGAAGCCTGGAGAACTATTCCTGAAGACTGCTTAAAGAAATGACAAGATAGCTTGCCTCAGTTGTGTACCACACTTTTTGAAATACATTATCAGATCAAAATGCATTAGCTGTTTAGGCTTTGGTGCTAAAAACAACTTTGTTAAGTACTGGGTTAGGTTTAGAAAAAGATCATAGTGTAGGTTAAATACAAGCTTCAATTCTTTTGAAGCTCTGTTTTTCTGGGTGTCATGGTTATGCATGCCTGAATTGTGTTGATCAAATATGTGGTGCAGATAGCAAATATACATCCTGTTGAAAACTTCCATCCATCCATCTTCTTCCACTTATACTTCCACGGGTCGCGGGGGCAGCAGCCTAAGCAGAGAAGCCCAGACCTCCCTCTCCCTGGCCACCTCCTCCAGCCCGTCCGGGGGAACACCAAGGCGTTCCCAGGCCAGCCGAGAGATATAATCACTCTAGCGTGTCCTGGGTCTGCCCCGGGGCCTCCTCCTGGTGGGACATGCCCGGAACACCTCACCCAGGTGGTGCCCAGGAGGCATCCTTGTCAGATGGCCGAACCACCTCAACTGACAAATATGCATCATGTTGAAAACGTAGTAAAAAATTATTGCTGACTGTCATGACTATGTCTGGCTGTAGGAAATCCGAGGTACTATCTAAAAGGAGGAATGCCTGCACTTCAAAATGCATCTGTGAAGGCAGGTTGTGGCTTGCAGTGGTCGCAAAACACTGGTAACAAAGAACAACTTTCAGTCAAGATATAAGCGATTAAGGCTGTATCGCCTTAATCGCGTTAACATGAGATTACTGGTTCTTGGTGCCGATGAGCACAAATGAACTTAAGTCCGAGTTTGATTTTCCATAACGACAACAGCAGAGCTGCCACTCAACCAAAAACACCTCATTACTGAGGTTCTGGATGCACCAGGAGATTTTCATAAAAACTCATTAAAATGCCGTTCTCCATCGATACACACCGGAAAGGAAGAATAAAAGGGAAACGCACCGGGCTGAGAGGAAGGAGGACTCTGCCTGCCGTGAGGGGAAAAGGGCTTTCTGATTTGTTTTCTTGCTTTCTCATTTTCTTAAAGACTCACTTGTCACGTTACTTGGCTGACCCTCCACTCCATCGAACACACACACACACACACACAAATACACTTGCACTCGGGATCCTGGCTGATTATCATGGTTGATTACCTGATGTGATCTTTCCACCTGAGCAGCAGTTAAAACTTAACAAGGTCTGAACCCCAACGCTAATTGTGCTAATTGTCAGCAGGGAGTTGCTCTTTCTTTTACCCTGCACACACACAGCAACAGATGGACATACACACGCACAGCCATTTCCACTGTGCTGTCAAATCCACCAAAAGCCTTTTACTCGCAAAAGCGTTTACTTCGCTACTAACCACAAAGTACAGCGTAAAACAGGAGAAAGACAAAGAGAAAGTTGGTATGAGAGAGTCACGTGAGTTCGTTTGCGCCTGCTTTCCTCTCAACCACCTCGGACACTGTGAGCTCTCTGATCCCTCCATCTGATCTCAGGTGTTAAACATAGACACAAGTTAAGATGCAGAGGCAACATACACCTTAAAATAACTTCAACAGTGGAATTCTCAACAACAAGATTGCAGTCTGAGCACACAAACATGGTTTCCATTGTTCACTAACACTCTAAGCGCAGGGGCTAAGAGGTGGGGGTGACGCGGCAGATGAAAAACAAGAAAATAGGGAAAATGAAATCTCGCCCAAAGCCTCAAGTCCTTACAAGGCCATTCAGTAGATCTCCATCTGGCTCTGATGACGACGTACAAGCAACATCATCGTCTTCTCAGATATCACACATGCACGCAGAAATACTTGCAGTGTTAAAAATCCGATGCCCAGGGTACCCCTACAGTAACTGTTTCAGCTTCACTTCCACAGTGTTTGGGAGCAGCTGATAGTACATGGCAAACATTCACAAACTGGCAAGGGCTGTGTGTTTGTAGTCGGAAAAACATTACAACTGATACAGTAGTTTTGTGTGTTTGCAGGGGCTAAGGCAATGGTTCCCAAAGTGGGGGGCGTGCCCCCTAGGGGGGGGTGCAGAGCCATTGCAGGGGGGAGGCGGTATGAATAAAATAAAAAAAAAAGAGTGCTTGGACACTGCTAGCATAATAGACAGGTTTTTGACGGGGCTCCCACACAAACGCAAAGCAGAAGATGAAGCATCGCCAAATATGCTTCCAAACCAACTTCCTTCCAAACCAAAGACTAGAAAATATGATGAAGCACATCTTGGCTTTGGCTTCACCTGCACAATGCTGGTGCCAAGGTAGGTATCCCCGACAGAATTTGTTTCCCCTGCCTCGGGAGCACGCGCTGGGCTCTCCAAATCAGACAAACAGTATCCCACAGTTGTTTATGTTTTTAAACCCATTTTGCACAGAGAAGCATTTTTTGAAAAAAATGTATTGATACTTTTTTACTGTGTAAAACCTGCCAGTTTTACACAGTAAAAAAAAAGGGAAAAAAAACTACACGTAAAATAATGACACCATAACGATGTTTTTTTCTGTTACTTAAAAGAGGTAGCAGTTGTGTGTGGTCGGACGGACGGGACAACTTCTCTGGTCTCATTGTGTAGAAATCTATGAGAAAATGACCCTACTTCTTACTGGCTTTATGACTTTAGTTAACAATTTCCTAATTGGTTCGTAGTTTCAGCTACAAGTTTTTTTTTTCATTTAAAAATAATAATTTTAATTGACCCTACAGCGTTACATGTCTACAATGGATGGACAAGCTAATGGTTAGCAGTCATGTGACTCAATACAAGGCAAACCCATGAATGTATTTAGTTGACTGACTTGGCCACATTTCTGGCAATGAACACCATTATCACAACTTGAATGATAAATAAGGCATCAAGAAATCAGATTTCCCACTGTGACCATGTGATACCTGGTGCTAATGGAGCTTATGTGCTTTCTGGTGATGTCAATCATGGTGATTGATGGAAACTGCTTGTTGTACAGTGGAATATAAATAAGGTCAGCTGGTACTTACAAGATGTAGGCGATCACTCCAATGGACCAGCAGTCGACCGCTTTACTATACGGCTTCTGGGCGAGAACCTCTGGAGCTGAAAGAGAGAGGGAGAAACAAGCAGACACAGTGGGGTTAGAGAGAAAACTGGCTTTGAAATGATCTCAGTTTGGTGGTAAACCTAACTACATCGCATTTTTACTTTTTCAGCTTGAGGTCCAGTAACAACTGCGGTGTGATTTTTATATGAAAAAGGGGCTGTTTAATGAGACTGAGTACAGAGAAAATATGCAGACACCTCATGTCTGTTCAAATTAAAATCACATGCCAGTTCGGTGCACGGTGGGAAATATTCTGCAGGAGGTACAGATTCTTATAGGTGCAGAAATACGGGGTACAACTAGCTCCAACTAGCTCTTTTAGTTAGCTTCAGACCCATTTTCTCTGCTGCTGGTGTCGGTAAGGGAGGCTGTCCAGGCCCGACCTTTCTCTGCAGCTCATTACCGAAGGGCCTGGACAGAGCAAATTACTGATGACAGCGAGGTCGCCGTAATATCACCTCACACATGCACACACAAGGCTCTTGAAATAGATTTGGCATGCTCACACACATACACACAGAAGGAACACCAGTCATATCTGAGTCAAAATATAAACTTTGCACACTTGTGCTGAATCTGAGTGCTTACGTTTGTTTATTAGTCTAATCTGACTCATTGTGTGTGTGTCTGTTCTGGTTTTTCTGGACGCAGAACTGGAGCATTTCTACCCACTGAGATCACCGTGTCTGCAGCTCACTAAGGTCCAGAGTCGGTATCGGGGTACAAACATAATGTGTTATTTCTTAATAGTAAATCATTTAATTAACCCCGTAGTGCTAAATTCTCTTTGGCTATGTCCTTTTTGCAAGAGTGATTTCTTTTTCTGGAAGAAGCAAATTTTCATAATGATAAAATGAAAAAATAACAAGGAAAACTGAGCTTTTCATCCAGACGCAGTTGTGAATTGTCACCTTCTTTGATTGTATTTTCACACAAAGCACCCTGAGTGGAAAAACTCTGCACGAGTTCCTCTCACGGATGAGAGGAATTGATGCAAAGTTCTGACCTTTCAAAGTAAGACGATCTGATTTTTTTTGCTGATTGGGTGAGAAAGTGACTCTTTAAAGATAGTACACCAAAACAAAACCTGAAGCACAGCTTGAGTCAAAGGCAGCTGGAGTTCTTTCAGGTTCTTGAAGATATTTCACAACTCATCTAAAAGGCCACTCCAGTTCTGCGAGTGGCTTTGACTCAAGCACTTTAGTCCACCATGACACGGACGACTGAGAACCTACACAGACACACAGCTGGATTTAGTAAAGCTGCCCTGCAACAAAAACGATTTGAATAATTCAACATTTATGTACCTTTCTGTCTGAATAGTGGGGACTGATCTGTTTACGTGAGTTTGGTCAGTTTGTAGTGCGCTTTTGCAACATGCAAATGTGTGTGCTGTCACCGAACCTCTGTCTTCTGTAACACGCAATCAAAGAAATGCTCACACACAATTAAGCACACTGCACACTAAGATTCACACAAAATATGAGATATAATACGATACAGAGCATGACTGTCTGTCTCAGAGTGATAAGCATGACTGAGGTGTGTGAAGAGCACAAACACACATTGCTCCAGATGACATGGAAGAAAACAGATGATGCAGGAAGTGTAAACGGCGTCAAATGGGAACAACATGTGCTCATTTCACTTCTCACGTGTTTGTTGGCTCACAGGAATCCTTACAGAAACAGCTAAGTCAAACTAGTCAAACTAGGTCAAACTTTGTAATGCTCGGAGAAGGTCGAATAAACCCAAAGAGCTACATCTTAGACTCTACAGGCCTAACAGGGCATTTAGAAAACGAATGAACAAGAATGACTTGTCAGGAAACAGCCTCTTCTCGCTAAAAAGAACATGGCAGCACATGTTCAGTATGTAAGGTTGAATTTGAACAAACCACAAGACTTCTGGAACAATGTCCTTTGGGCAGATGACACCAAAGTGAGGATCTTTGAACATGACACATTGCCAGGTTGAGAGAAAACCAAATATGGCACAAACGGATCATACCAACTCTCAAGCATGGCGGTGGATGAGTAATGATTTGGGCTTGTTTGGCAGCCACAGGACCTGGACACCTTGCAGCCATTGTGTTGACCATAAATTACTCTGTTTGCCAAAGTATTCCTGAGTCAAATGTGAGGCCATCTGTCGGAGAACTAAAGCTTGGCAAAAAGTCATTGCTGCTAAAGGTGCTTCTACAAGCCACTAAATCATGGGGTGTGCATAGTTTGGGGGGGGGGGGGTTTGTGAAAAACTCTCTTTTTCTCTTTTTTTTGTGCAGTCGTTAGTCTGTAATGTCAGATGTGAAAGTACTTTGAAGGTCTGTATGAACAGGACCTTCTTCTCTCATTACAGCATTTTGTGACTTTAGACAACTTGCAATTTATCTGTGTAAACAAGTAAGCGAGCGTTAGCTCACACTGGTCAGACGAAACCAGAATAGATGTTTTTTTTTATCTCCAAACCCAAACAAAGATCCCTGAGAGAACCTAATGCTCTGTTAATAACACACATAGTTTGGCCACATTCACATTTGGCCAAAAGAGCTTCACACTATAAAACTTGCTCAGTTCTGGCTAATGTTAGCTAACACTGGTTATTTACTTGTATGTCTTTTAACGCTGTTACATCCCATTAATGAGTATATTTCATTTAGCTATTCCTTCCTATTTATATCTATATATGTCTATATGTGTATATATGTGTATGTGTATATATGCTATATTTATGCTTATATTCATATTCTCTTATTCCCCTTTATTCTAATTCTGTACTATGTAAATTTCGGTCTGTGTTCTGCTACTAGAAACTGAATTTCCTGGAGGAACCTACCCGAGGGATTAATAAAGTTCTATCTATCTATCTAAAAAAAAATAAGAACGTTGAGGACAGGCTATTGGTGGTGACAGTGTGACTGGCTTACCCACATATCCTGGCGTACCACAGGCGGTTGACATGACGTCACCGCTGCCCTCCATCTTTGAAAGACCAAAGTCACTGATCATAATCTTGGACTCGTCTTGAGGATTAAAATACAACAGGTTCTCTGGCTGAAGAAAGAAAGAAAGAAAGAAAGTGTGTTTGGATTACAATTTACTGTCACTTTGTCTAATGTCTTAGTCAGTTAATAGACAGACACAACCTTATTGCTCATTTTAAACAGTCCTGGTTAATGGAGGTCACTCTGACCAATCCCATTCCTTCAAACAGCTGAAACACACTACACTCACCCACAATGCACTGCATGTGTCGAGCTACTGCCCTTATTGCAGCAGTAAATCACGGGCTGTCAAGTGAGAATGAAGCACTTGTGTGGATTTAAAGTGTGGAATGGGAGAGTGAGTGTTTGTGTGTATGTGCGGTAAGACCTCAGTGAAGAAGCACGGAATGTGTGTGTGTGTGTGTGTGTGAGTGCGTCACCTTCAGGTCTCGGTGCACGATACCCATCTTGTGCAGGTAGTTGACGGCGTCCAGGACTTGCCGGATCAGCGTGCTTGCGTCTTTCTCCGTGTAGAATCCTTTTTCCACGATTCGGTCGAACAGCTCACCGCCAGACACCCTGCAGGACAGGACAAAGGGTGCATGTGGGAAGAAGAAGACCTTACACACACAAACACACACACAGCAGTATCTGGTAGCAAGCTGGGGGGATTTGCTGGGTTGATATTTTTGGTAATTTATGAGCAGTACAGGTTCCCAGCCAAGAGTTTGTGGAAATGGTGAGCCATGTGCCAGCTCACACACACGGACAACCAAACACACACACACACACACACTCTGACATTCCCTGCAGCTTCACAGTTGTAATATATACACGTTTCTTTTGAAGATGTGCTAAAAGTTGGCAAAGCATCCTTTAAATACAGCGAATCCTTTCATTTCTTCCTTCATACACATTCACCACTGACTCTAAATATTTTCTAACTTCTCCACGACTGCACTGCAGCTCTGAGAGTTTTATAATATTTCAAGAATATTCTTTAATCTTTATCCTACTTTCTTTTCCTTTCACTGCAGCAGAAGCCAACGAAAAAGCTTAAGTTAAAATGTCACAGTGGAGCAGTGGGGGGAAAGACGTAAGAGCAAGAGGAGACAAAAAGGACCGACGTGTGAATTTGTGCGATATTACTGCAGTAGTAGATGATTAAAGATGAGCCTCAATCTTACAGAAAGGATGATCCACTTCATTTGTTTTTCTTATCCCAAAATATTAGCAGCACATCACATTCTATGAATATAGGACAGTTCAATTTTGAGAAAAGATTATAAGGGAAGGAAAGAAGACAGTGTGTAAGTATTCAGTGAGAAAATATTTGTAACGCAGCTCACACTGTCAGCAGTCAGAGAAAAAAACTCATTTGTGACCCAAGAAAAACATTTAGGAAGTAAAAGGCAAATTTCTCCACCCTGGGGCAGATTCTTTCAACAGTTAGTGTTAACTTTTATGACTCAAGAGCACATGAAATTACTTGTCCAGGCATACACAACATGCATACAGTTTATGCAGGTGAGAAATGCCCTCCACTTAGTTAACAGACACACAGCTCCCCCTGCTGGAGAGGACCATCTTAATTGCCCCAGACTATAATGTAATCAAAATGCTTCAGTGTTAATTTTTATGATTACGATTGTAATGACAGTACAGCACATCTTAGTAGTTAGCAACATTAGCAGTAATAGAATTCATTAATAGCATTAATGTAAAGAATGAGCACAAAAACATGATGGAAGTAGAGCACCTTATACAGTATGTTTTGATTTACACATGAATACAAATGACAAAAATAAATATACCGTTCATATATAGAAACACACTCGTGGCCAGGAATGTGTACATATGCCAGAAAGGACACATATGGATTCACAAGGGCAAACATGTCCACACACACACAGATCAGAATCGAGCAGCTCACACTGATGACATAAAAAAAATAAAAAAATCTAAAAGAATCACTAAACCACTTTCTCTCTCCTCAAAGAGGACAGTGACTTGTTTGGTTTTAGAGAAAGTAATGCCTGGGAATGACAAAAAAGGGCTGAACACACACACACACACACACACACACACACACACACACACACACACACACACACACACACACACACACACACACACACGAAACCACAAAA
>VUQG01006594.1:8364-19214 GCA_015106755.1 Etia nguti | reverse complement strand
TAGTGCGAACAAACTGCTTCCAATTTTACAGTTGGTCTAATGTCCGTCACTGGTCACCAGGTCTCTCAATTCCCGTTGTTCTTCTTCAAGATCTTATCCATATTGCGTTTAAAATAAACAAACAGTCTGAGTACTCACAGCCCTGCCCATCGTCTATCATGTCGGCCAGCCTTGTGGGATTTTGAACAGCTGTAGCCGCTTCTTGTTCTTCGATAAGCCAGGTCCGAGCCAGCTCCAATCAGCCAGAACTCTGTTATCGTGGTTCCGAATTGGTAGATGTCGTTCAATGTCCTCCATCGAGAGTGTCGCCAGACACACGACGCAACCGACCATCGAGTATCCAGCAGCAAACGTCTCTGCAGGACAATCGGGCTCTCCCAAGCCCAGGAGGGTGTCAATTCTGTTAAGGGACCAGTTGATCAAATCCATAATTCTTCTTTAGGTTTTTAGAGAACAAGTCTGGGAGACTCTCTTAGGGTTAGAGAATAAGCGAGACTATACAAAGACATGAGAAGCCAAGCAGGAAAGATAAGGGAGAGGGAGAAGGAGAAAGTGCGACCGCCTCCGTCAAGAGCCAAGAGAGAAGAACTTCAAATGAAAACAGTTCCCACCGACTCACCACATGCACAAACAAGCTAGTGCTGTCAGAATAGACCAGGGAGCCAAAATACCATTCGAGCCAGATTCAAATATGGCATTGCTTCCACAGGAGAGCAAATGAATGCAGTGTATTTCAACCTAAACACGTCTAGGAAATAAATAATAATTAGGGAAAGTTCTGCTTTGGGAAACATGGGACCATATTTGTTTTTAACTCAACGTGAAACAGGAAAATTAAAGCCACCACTTAAATCTCCACAGTAGTCAGTCAATCATTCAGTCAGAACTGTTAACATTTCGAAATTTGGGGATTTCTGGGATTCTGTGGGGATTGGTCTGGGAACCCATCATTTAGTCTGCTGGCTTGGCCTCTTGATGCTTTTTTCAAGGCTTTCTGGGTGGCCAGCAGTTATCTGGGGGGAGAATTCCTGTTCTGTCCACAAGTTTAATGGATTTAAAAAGCTAAACTCTTCCCAAACAATAGCCAATAGTTAGATGATTCATCTTTTTTTTTTTACACTAAACATTATTAATAGCCGTTAGACTAAAAATTGAAAGCATAATGCTTTCAGTACCTGAAAATCATGTCTTTTATCCAAAGATAATTAATATCTATGCACAGATATCTCTTTGAAGAGATTAATGTGGACTGACTCGTTTTTGGATTGTCCACAGTATAAAAGATGAACATACCTTACAGGTTTGAAAGGTGAAGCTTTTATACCTGAATCCTTCAGTAGGAGCGGAATCATCTGGTGGCAAAATAAGTTCTGATCGCGAAGAAGTCCTTGGGAAAGTCCTTTTCTTTCCTGATGAGTTTATGGAATCAGTCACTAGATTCAAGCATAAGCAAGTATTTTGGAGACAGTGGGAACGAAAAACACTGTTTTCACAGGAACAAACCTCTGGCAGAACCTAGGGATGTGCAGCCATCTGCCGCGACAAGTTGGGGGTGAGGGGAGGAAGACAGGACAAAGACTGAGATTCAATGAATGAAATATGAAGTTCATTTTGTAAATTTTGATGAATATTTGAGTAATAAAGGAGGATGATGCTTGGTAAGGGTTTGTGCTAATGACTGGTCAATCACAAGTCATTAACCAAAGTGTCTACAAAGTCCCTCGGTTTCTCAGAGAGGCCTCACTTTTCATTGTGCTATAAAACTACTGGTGTATTAAAATGTACATATCAACCTATCTTTATTTGAGCTGATGATCAACCCCCTGTAAATAACATCCTCCTGTCCAGCAGCCACAGTGGGATTTATTTTTAACGCATCAATCAGTTTCTGGCAACATAAATGTGGCATCTGCTTCATTAGCATGATTACTAATGCTTCATGCATTTTGTTACAGCAGGAGCAAAGCAAACCTTTGCATGTCATTCAGTTTTCGCAGCGTCGGCGTTTTCAGTACAAAACCCCGAATGCATTTTGTTGCCTCCTAATTACAGTGTGATTATGGAAATGAGGGTCTGCAATTTAAAGTGTTAGAGAATGCTGCTTTTATAGGATAAAGCAAATGATAAGCTAGATAAATTACATTACAGGAAGGCAGACATATGCAGCGCACATGCCGTGAAAAACGAATCTACGTGTTTAACAGCTGAAGTGAGGCGAGTGCCGTCGGCAGCGCCGTGTTTTCTGACACGTTCGGTGTTTCGGTTTGCTGTCTGTGAAACATGAAACATGGGGCTTTTTGTTTGCATGTGTGCGTGCGATTGGTTTACTGTCTGCCTGTGTGCGTGATTTGCAGCTGCCCGCTAATGCGCTGGAGGTCAGCTGTTCCCGAGGGAATGTTCCCCGTCTTCAGCTCTGAAATCTTCGAAGCCTTATCAAACCAGCAGGCTTACCTTGAGCTGGATGTGTGTGAGGTGCATTGTCAAGGTGAGGACGAGGACGTGTGTGTATGTGTGTGTGAGAGCTTACTGAACTCTTGCCAGCATAGCCAAAGATCATTCCCTGATTGCAGACCACAAAAGCATGACGAGGATTACTGAAGCCGGACTGTGTGACTGGAGGACAGAATGAAGAGGAGATTGATTGGTAGATTTCTCACAGCGGGAGAACGGGCAGTTTTGAATGGCACAGTGGGATGAAGCTTTCAGGAGCGCACCTGCGATAGGCGTCTTGTGACTTTAGGGGGTGGAATGAAATGTCTGCATGTCTTCGGCGCACTTAAAGGATGGTGTCGATACGAGGCTGTTGCTAAGATACAAGATGGAAGATGATGGCCCCAGAGTCCTGCGAGGCTGTCCGCAGGGTGTTGTTAGAAGAGACCTGAGGGTTATTATGTGGAAATATTGGCTTTTCAATTTGCATCATCTCCAGGAGAGAAAGCTTTGTGCGTCACAAGCAATTACAGCGTTGTCTTCTTTTGTGCTCCTTTGTCGTATCTATTACTCTTCTGTCTGGTCACCTTCAAAGCATGGTTTTTACTCACACCCTCCACTCCCCGCTTTGATTTGCCTTTCAATCTGACATGTGGGTCTGATGCCAAAAGATTATCCCTTCATGCACAGCCTGTCAATAAAGCATCAAGTGCAACTTAAACTGCACTCAGAGGGGCAATTTAGAGTCCTTCCTGTCAATCAGGAAGTGGCATCTATGAACTACTGACTGTTACAGTAAGTTGCCCTTTTTTAAAGAAATGGCTAGTTGTCAGGCTGATTGTTGAATTTCTGAAAAGTCAAAAACTGACAGACGTTATGGGTAAATCATTCTAGTATCATTGTAATATCTCTGCCTCTCCTGAGCTGTGTTCATCCCCGGTGAGCACAAAATGTTATCCCTTCCCCAAAGTGATTAATGCCACCAGTGAAATCAGACTTGGACGTTCAGTCGCTGGTCTTTTGATGGTACAGATAAAACCATATACAGTGTGTGATCCTGTTCCAAATCTACCCTAATACCTACCATCAATAGACTGCTTTGGCTTGAAAACTGGCTCAAAACCTTCTGAATTGGAGACAAGAGGTTACCTCCTTTTCCTGTCCACAGATTTGGAGAGATGTGGATAAAAGAGAGGCGACATGCTGCAGAATATGTAATGTCTTTTATATAATAACATTGTGATTACGTGCTATAATCATCAAGTCTTCTTCATTTTAATGCTGAACTGCACAACAACTAGCTCGCTTTCTCTGGATGCTTTTATAACGTGATTTGATTGGCCCTTCAGTTGTTAAATAACATTTAATCTTCTGTGTTGTGTTTGATTGAATCCACTGTGTACAAGCACAAAACATGAGATTAAGAATATTGTGTGAATGAATTGTTTAATATCATTGGAGAGTCAGGAGTCAAGTTTGGGTTCTAAACTTGTTTAGTTTGAATTCATGATTATTACATAAAGTTACCCTAACAGAAGCAATAAATAATAAATATAATAGCAGTCTTCATGGTCTGTAGGTCCGTTATGGTTGCTGAGTTTCGTTATTCATGAATGTGAAAATGTTTAATCTCCCCGACTCAACATCAAATTCTTTTTTCCCCCCACAAATCGCGCTTTTAGTATAACTTTAAACTTTAAATTTTAAGCTGTTACTTTAACGATATTTCTAAAGAATCTCATTATTGGATTTGAACAAGTAGTTTCAGACCTCAGAACTCCATCGAATTATTAATAACTATAATGGTATTCAGCTAGGTGAAGGACACCATCCTCAGTATCACTCTCTTTTCTAAACCTCACTTCCAGACATCTGTTGTAGGATTGGAAGTGTGGACTAGAAATAAGATGGGGAAAGGACAGAAAATCAGTAAAGCACTTATTCAGTCTGTTAACAGACCACACCAAACGCTCACAATCTGTCCAACAACCTGTGAGATTTCAGCAACCTCCACCAAAGAGTTTGACTATTTTGGCTTGTCTGTTCAGGTTCAGTAACACCACGTCTCTGAGTTTTGTCTATGCATCACCTCACTCACTCAGACTCCCAACATGTTAATTGGTATCTCTTCCTTTGACTAGGTAAGATAAGATAGAATGGATAAGTCGCTTCAATCTCATAATGTCATTTACAAATAAATCAATTTCTTTAGTTGGTGAGTCAAATTTGGCAAGCCACCCTTGTGGCTTGAACAAAACTGAATATAGATCATTTGGTTCAGCTGCGTGACAAATCCCATTTAGCCCTATCCAAACACATAATCTACATTGCCTATATTAGGGACACATCTTGGTATTCAGTGATTTCGCTAATGGTCTAAAAGCACAGCTGCTGACTTGTTCAGCAAAATTTACTGTGAACAAAAACAGTGGAGCCCATTAAGATTTACGCAGGCCAAAAGAGTTGACCTTGTTTTTTGTCACTGTAATGTTATCCAGGTCTGATTCATGGAGGCAGCGGTCTAAATAAAGATGCCCAGACCGACCTTCTCGCCTCCAGCTCATCTGGGGGGGGATGTTGAATCATTCTCAGGCAAACCAACTGACATAATTGTCTCTAGTATATTTGGGGCTGCCTTGGGGTCTCCTCTTAGTTAGATATGCCTGAAGGAGGCCTTCTAGACAGATACATGAATAACCTCAAATGACTCCTTTTGATGCAGAAGTGCTGCAGGTCTTCTCTAAACCCCTCTTGAGTTGCCGACCTCCTCACCCTGTCTCCATAATTCTAGATCTCGTTTGGAGGAAGCTCATTTCCACCACTTATATCATTGATCTTAGTCTTTTAGACACTACTTTCAATTCATGGCCATAGGTGACAGTGAATCGACTAGTAAATTTACTTGCAATGGTCCTAAAGCACCCCCAAAAGGATACCCCAAGGTTCCACACAGTCAAAAGCCTTCTGCAAGTCTAACAACCACTTGTAGACTTGTTGGGAAAAACTCCCACACACCTTATAGATAGAACAATAGATGTTCAATCAGAATCAGCATACTTTATGTAATCCCTAAGGAAATAAGTGTTCTTCCCAAATGATACTTTTGACTTGTGAACAAGCTTTCCAGCACCCTGTACTGATCTGTACTCGATGGACATCGTGCTCTGTATCTAGGAATAACAGTTATATTCTTTGTTTGTAGAGGGAGATGGTGTATGCACCCCAGGACTCTCCACCCAACCGTCGCCTGAGCAACCCACCGATGTCTTCCCAGCATTCATCTTCCTCTGCTTCCCCTCCCCAAGGCTCACCATCCCGTGCTCGTCTACTTTACAGTGGCGGAAGGCCTTCTTCCTATGCCGGGCCACCCCACCACACCCACTCCCTGCCTCACCCTCACTCCCAGTCCCACCACTCCTCTCCCCACCAGCAGCCCCAGCTCCACCAGCCCCACCAGCCCCACCACCCCCAGCCGGCCTTCTGCGCCTCCTCCAGTGCCATACTCGAGCGCAGGGATGTGAAGCCCGACGATGAAATGGGGGGATCCAGAAGCATGGTGCTGCTGAGGGGGGATGATCGTGGTGGGGGCGGGATCTACGCAGACCCCTACACTCTGGGTCCAGATCCGAGTCGGCTTAGCCTCGCAGGGGGTCCTCACTCTCCTTTGCCAGCAAGAGCCGACCCCTACGGCTCCTTATACCGCCGTGGTGGTGGTGGGGGTGGAGGTGCTGCATCAGTGCGTTCACTCACCTCCTATTCAGCAGCTGCATTACAAGGAGAGCTGATGGAAAACAGCGCTCTCTACAGGCCCGGAGGACCTCTTTATAATGATGCCTATGCTGCATCTCTGTTGGCCATGGGGTTGCGGGTGCCTCCGCCCTCCTCCCCGCAGAAGATACCTGACATGAGAGATTCCTACGGAGCAACCATGCCCAATCGGGGTTCTCCAGGGAGACAGAGTTTGCGAAGAGACTCTGTGACCTCTTCTGTGTTTGGGGACAGTCCCAAAGCCCGGGGTCAGGGACCAGGACTGGGTCTCACCTCAGAGCAGCTGTGCTTGTTGGCTGGTGCTGGAGGAGATGGAGGGGGACCTGGAAGCTTCGGCTCACCTCTGCTGGGGAATGAGACAGAGACCAGGTACCTCAGGCTCAACACATGCCTCTGCATGCAAGCTGTTTTTGACATGAGCATTATGACTTTTGCTGCCAATTCATTTGTGTATGTGTGGATGATGTCTACTTTTTTTCCTAAGATAATGTTAACAGACTTTTTTTCATGAATCATTTTGATAATTTTGCCATTAAAACTAGAAATTACTCGCACCTTACCAACTACCAGTTTGTACTCAGTGCCTGGTGATCTTGCATCTCTTCTAATATGAAATTGTTAGTCCTATTTATCACTGGTAAATGTGCAAATTTATGAGTCACTCCCCAGAATAAAATGCTGGGTGCTTTATTCCTATGATATACAGCATGGAGATTAGTGATCCTTATGAGAAGCTTACAGTAGAGAAACACGTGAGATGGCAGGTGAATCAAAGGCAGAAAAACTGCAGATGTTTTGTGAGCAAACACAAGAAACTGAAGGGCAAAGAGGAGGACTTAAAGGATATCTGCTGATGTACAGTTTTAATCAAGAGCACAAGCAAGAAATTAGATATTTATACATGAAGACAAATCACACTCCAACAGTTCTGACCAATCTCCAGTACTATAAAACTTAGACAGTTTAGCAGAACTGATCAATATTAAAAATATGATTTTTTTTAAAAAGAGAAGTCTTGAAACAGATGGAAATTAGGCTACTATCATAGTTATGTAGCGGTGGCAATGTGTTTTTTTAAAAAAAAATGGATGCAGACATTTGGTTTTGTTCTAAAGCCTCAATTTGGCATTTTTCCCACTGACACATTTTTTTTCTTAAGTGATGATATTTGGATGGTGTCGTAATTTTATTTGCTAACATCAGCTAGCTTGGTTAGCAAACTGCATCTTTAACTGTACTTGTGCAATGCAAAGAGACATATATCTGCCACACAGTGATACTTTACAAACTAATAAAGTACTAGAATTTTACTTACTTTACAAAATGGAAGCACAAACGTCCTAAATGGTCCGTTTTAGTGAGGTTTAGCGTAGAGCTCCCATTGACGACACAAGTGTTGCTCAAAGTGGCCATGCCTCTAATTTCAAGCCTTAAAATACAAATGGGCAAATGCTAAAAAAATGAATCCATAATGCAGTTGTTATAATGTAGCAAACTATACTTAGAGGCCAGAAGGATTTTTGTAGCATTTAGCTAGAGAGTCTGTGGGAAATGATTTACTTTGGAGCCAGCGTCATGTGCCATTTATTTAAAGTTATTGGCCCGCGATGCTTATTTCCTTTTTCAGTCCTGATAGCTGCTGTTTATACAAAAGTAGATTTATCTTTATTTGAGGAGGTAATTTCATTGATTTCATAACACAAAAAACTCTAAAGTAATCACATTTCACTTTAAATTTTAAATGAGGACTAAGAACTGAGAAACCTTTTAAGTTGTGTTTTATGTAAAATATGTATGAAACATCTGTTAGGCACCGTTTTCTGTGCATCTTTGAATCCAGGGAGCGTATGGAGGCGATGGAGAAGCAGATAGCCAGCCTGACCGGGCTGCTGCAGAGAGTACTGAGCAAAGCACCTGAGGCAGAAAGCCCGTAAGACACACACACACGCAACAGACACGCATAGAAAAATCCTGTGAAAACACTTCATTCACACACAGACACACACACACGCACGTTTGTCTGAAACGAACAAATCCATTTTGTAGTTTTTACCTAGTGTACGATTTGTTCTTACACTTCTTTTGAACTAATCCAAAGCCCATTTACAGCATCCATTCCATGCACACTGCCCTGAAAACTTGAAAATACTGAAAAGTACATGAAGTACGACCTATCCACATCCATAAAAAGTCTGATAATAATTCAGTTAAGTTCTTTGAAAAAAAGTACAAATGGGGGGGCCGATAATGTATTAGAAAATATCACATTTACAACATTTGTACACTGCTGGGAGACTTGCAGCGTGCAGCTTTAGCATTCAGGCTAAAAGTTTTATGTGATGGAAGTTCGTAAGATATTAATCAAGTGGACAACAACATATTGTTAGTGTGATAAAGGCTTTTTCAAGAGGCTTTACACGGCAAGCTGTGGCTGAGAGGGAATAGCAGGATGCTTCTTTATCAGAGGGTCAGGGGTTTGAGCTTTGGCTCTTCCTATCAGCATGTTGAAGTGTCCTTGGGGAAAACTTTGAATTGTTCTTTCGGGTACTTCCTTTAGGGCTCACCACAGCGGATATCTATCCTGCTCTGTTACACCAACTCTCTGCATGTCCTCCTTCACCACATCCATGAACCTCCTCTCAGATCTTCCTCTTCTTCTCCTGCCTGGCAGCTCCATCTTCAGCATCCTCTGTACAGTATTTCCACTCTTCCTCCTCTGCACATGTCCAAACCATCTCAGCCATCGCTCTGTAACTTTGTCTCCAAATTGCTCAACCTGAGCTCACCCTTGACATTCACCTCCACCCACTCCTCCCTGCCTGCACTCTTCTTCACCTCTCTTTTGTACTTGCTTTGGATGTTTGACCCCCGTTTTTTAAACTCATCTACCTTCACAACCTCTGATATTTGTGGTTTTATTGTTACACCATCGCTCTCTCATTCACACCCATGATTTTATCTTACTTCTACTGACTTTCATTCTTCTTCTCTCCAGAGCATACCTCCACCTCTCCATGCTTTCTTCTACATGCTCCCACAGATAAAAATGTCAGCAAACATCATAGTACACAGACTCCTGCATGACCTCATCTGTCAGCTTGTCCATCACCACAGCAAACAGCTGATCCCTGATGTAATCCCATCCCCACTTTGAATCTGTGTCCCTTCAACTACACGCCTCACCTTTGCTGTCCTCATACATGTCCTGCACCAGCCTGACATACTTCTGTGCCACCCCTGAAAGTCAGTACCAGTACGCTCCCTCTCCATTCTTCAGGGGTCTTGTGTTAAACAATCAGTTTAAAAAAGCCCACTACCGGCCTCTCCTAGAGATCTCAATACTTCCTAAACTCCAGTCATGCATCAGTCAATGTGCCCATGACTGATAAAAACCATTTAAGGCAAAGTGCTGTATGTGCATGCAAAAGTGCAGCAAGAGTAGACTGGCACTTTAAAAGTACCGGGCCATGCTGCGAGAGAAACAGGGAAAGACTTATCGTTGCATGTTTTGGCTATGTCGACTTGCTTGACCAGGGTTTGTGGTGAAGTCAAAAACTTTTGCAAAGATCCAGAGAAAAGCTGTTTGTCACAAACATTAAACGCCTCCAAACTGCTGACCTTTTGCCGTGAGCTTCCTCCGTGCTGTAGCAGCCAGCGCACTGCTGATGTGCTGATGAAGTTAATTCAGTTCACCCCGGGGCCACCGATACCCACTCGAGCTGTCTGAGTCAGGATTGTGTTGATATTCGATCCAAATGTTGGAGCGGAGCATCCTTAATTAAGTCCTTAAATTTGTCTTTCAGGGAATTTGTATTAACAGATGAGATTGGATGGATGGGTGTATTTGGTATTATTGGAGCCAGAGACATGCTGACAGATGCTGCTTTTTGGTTATGTGTTTTTGGTGTGTGTGTGTTTTTGGGAGGCATTAGAGACTCAGCAGGATAGCATTTGGAAGCCCCGGGAAGCCTCAGATTTGCTGTACCCCAACGTCATTAAAACATAAGACGAATTTAAACACTGTGAGAAAATAGAACAAGTGCAGGTTACAATCCAAGTACTGTTTATGAAACTGAAGAGAAACTGTTTTTGTTTCTGTGTTGTGCACTATATTGCAATGTCATATTATAAAAAGTGAAGCTGCTGGCTGTAACCTTAAGGGCGAGAAGCCCTACTGATGGTTTTAGTTCCTGTGTCCTGAACCTCCCACAATTTGTTTTGAATCACTCTTGTGGGTGTTCATTTTAACATCCAAAAACCAGGGAAACCTTTTAATAAATGCATATATTTAATAAATAACTGCAGGCCTTATCATCTCTGTTGGTTTTCTGCCTTTTTTCTGGTTGTTATGATGTGGAAAAAGCTTTAAAATTCATATGTGTTTTGCTTCAGCTGAGGAAGAAAAAAATGTAAATTTATGTTAAACAGCAATCTTCCCACTACGGTAGATCATGTGGGGAATAGTGAAGGAGTGAGGGAAAAAAATCCCAACTCCAGCAGCACGTACACTACGTTCACACATTTTCCACCATATATCAATAGCTTCTCAGTAGCTCAGTCGATAGTGTGTTCTGGCTGTAAGTACTTTAACACTTGCCTCTTCCAGGGAGAAGATTGAGTCAGCCAGTGACTGCTCAGGAACTGACAGTAAG